>ML681991.1:43655783-43754037 GCA_007922195.1 Podocnemis expansa
CAGGAAAGGAAGAGGGAGGCCAGATGAGACTGGGACCCTGTCAGGAAAGGAAGAGGGAGGCCAGGTGAGACTGGGACCCTGTCAGGAAGGGAAGATGGAGGCGAGGTGAGATTTGGACCCAGTCAGGAAAGGAAGAGGGAGGCCAGATGAGACTGGGACCCTGTCAGGAAGGGAAGATGGAGGCGAGGTGAGATTTGGACCCAGTCAGGAAGGGAAGGGGGAGGCCAGGTGCAGGTCGGTCCTGGAGGCTGAGAGCCCCCGGGGGTCACCCACCCTGCTGTCATCCCAGCCCCCTTCCCCAAGGCGCCCCAGCCAGAGGTGCTGGGGCGGCCCCTCCCCGCTGGCTGTCCATCAGCTGCAGGGCTGAGCGGCTCCCAGCAGCCTTCTCCAACAGCCGGGAAACGAGGCGGGGGGTCACTGACTTGGCCCAATAACACTGTGACTAGCTGCCAAGTGGGGGGTGCAAGGGAAATCCCAGGCTCCCTGGCCCCGCACCCCTAGGGACCCCGGGGCGGGCGGCAGGCTGGGGCTTGCCGGGGCGGGGCGGGGCGGAGGTGCGGCGCCGGGGCCGGTGCGCGGCGGGGCAGGGCGGGGAGCGGGACTGCAGCGGCGCGGCGCGGGGGCGGAGGGAGGCAGAAGCAACATGTGCCGCAGATCGCGGCGCTGCCCGTGAGGGAGGCGAGTTCGGCCCGGCCCGGCCCGGCCGCACGTGGAGCGATGCGGCGGGCCCGGTAGCGCCTCCCCGGCCGGCGGAGGGGGCAGCGCGGGCGTCGGCTGCAGGTAGGTGCCGGGGCGGATCGGGCCCTGCTGCGGGGAGCCGGGATCCGTGGCCCCGCCCCGCACGGCTCGGCTCGGCTCGTCCCCGGCCGTGTAGCCACCTGCTGCGGCTGCCCCTTGGGCACCTGTTCGCCCAGGCAGCCCGCAGCCCCCCCAGGCAGGGGGATGTTTTACCCCCTTTAACACACAGGCTGGGCGAGTTTGGGGGACGCAGGCTGGGGGTCTGGGGGGGACCCTTGAGGGGAGGGCAGGCTGCCCTTGTTTATCGCCAAGGGGTAAGGTGCCCGGGAGGGATGCAGCTGGGAAGGAAGCTGGGCTTTGCACAACAGCTGTGAGCAGAGGGCAGAAAAAGAGGAAGAGTTTTGGGAGGAGGGGAAAAAAAAGCAAAAAAAAAAAAAAAAGTTTGACAGCCAGGCAGCGGCTGGGCTGCGTTTTGACAGGGAGGGCCATTGAAAAAGCAGCTCCGCCAAGAGACCACCAGCACACCTGCTCCTGCCCCCGTCCCCTGGCTCAGCCCCCTTGGGTCCCAATGGTGCAGCGGGGGTGGCAGGGAGAAGGGGCAGCCGTGCGCTGGGGCTCTCCGTGCAGCGTGCCATCTCGTTCTTTGCTGAAGGGTCGCGAGCTGCCGAGGAGTCTGCCCCTCAGGGAGACGTGAGGGAGATGGCGGAGAAGCTGGCCCCCGGCGACCTGTTCTTCAGGAAGACCAGGGAATCTGTGTCTTCTCTCGACTCGGACAAGCTGGCCCCGGCCTCCCCTGAGGCAGCTGGCGAGGAGTCCTCCGACAGCGAGGGCGAGCAGGACGGCTCTTCGCACAAGCTCATCAGGAAGGTGTCTACGTCTGGGCAGATGAGGAGCAAGGTAAGGGCACCACGAGGATCCTTTACGGAGGCTGTTTGTCTCTGCTGTGATGGGACGGTGCCTGGGATCTGTGTGCTGGGAGGTCTGGGATGGGGAAACTGTGCTGGCCAGCTGCCCTGGTGAACAGCAGCTGAGGAGCTGGCCCAGCATGTGTGTAAGCAAATGGCAGCTCTTGTGTAACGCAGGGCTGGTGCTCTGGCAGGCCCAGACCCAAGGAAGTGAAGGCAGCTGTTGCCGGGGGCCCCACATCTGCATCCCTTGGACACATCATGACGGTTTCCTCCTAGCCAAACCTTCACCCCACAGATCTGGGAGGCGAGTGAGGCCAGAACATCTAAGGGCGGAGCTGCAATGTGTGGGACCTTCCTCCCAGAGGCCAGGCTAGAGAAGGGGGCTGATTCCTTTCTCTTGGCTGTGTAAATCAGGAGGCCACTGGGCTTACAGGATCAGCTCCTCTAGATCTGCATTGTGAAAGAAGTGGAAAGGGGCCTAGCTCTTGCACCGGCTTTAATGCCTTGAGAGGTGTTCCCTGCAGAAGAAAACAAGCAAGGAAAGCTCATGTGATAAATAAATTTGTTAGTCTTTAAGTGCTGGAAATCCTTCAGAGGAAGGTACTCAGGTTCTTTGCACCTTACCCTGAAGTGCCCGGTGTTGGCTACTAAGTTGTGTGTGTGCATTGGGCTCCCAGGTTCCATTTCAGCTCAATAAAAAGACAGACATTTGGGAAAGTGAGATCTGGCTTTGGATTTCAAATACCACATGGGTGGGGAGTGTGAGAAACTGGGAGTTTGGTTAGTTGTCTCCCCACAGGGCAGGAGTCTGAGATTCAAGCAGGTTACTGCTCTTCCTAGCTAAAATTTTGTGCCTCTAAAAGAGACTTTAAGTGCCTCATCTAAACAGACAGATGGGGACGATGCGTAGGTATAGACAGGGATGCATAGGGATGGATGGCTAGATCTACCTGGTGGTAGAAATTGTAAGCAAGGCTATGCAAACTCATTCTGTATTTTTGTTGTTTTGTATCTTTTGGTGCCTGGCGATCCCAGTTATATGGTGGCTTGAGGGCTCCATAATATCTAGGCTATGTTTGATCCCCTTTGGGTATCCTCTCAGGTATGTCAGCCCCTCAATTTAAATTCCACATAAAGCTGTCCTCATCTTACTTGCTGAGAAAAACCTTCCAGATTTTACATGCCGGCTTTTGGTTGATGTTGCCCAGGGTTTAATGAAAGCCTGAGGGGCAGAATAGCAATACATGTCATTTTGGTAGGACCTACAACAAATGCCTGGGTGGGCTCCCTCTACTGTCTTTGCTCTATAGCCAATGTGTTGGTGATGCTTCAGTATAAACAAGGAGGGTAGTAAGAAAAGTTGTTAGCTCTATTTGGAACACAGGAAGAAGGCTGCCAGAGTCAGTGCTGGACAAATGGCAAAAAATAAAGCAATTAGAGAAAAATGGTTTTTATTTTATTTATTTTATTTTATTAAGCGGATCTGAGAAACAATAGAGGGGAAAAATCAATTACCTGGCATTAAAAAAATTAGCTGGCAAATGTTTGCTGAATCCATCTCTGGGCTGTGTGCAGTAATTCAGAGTCAACCGTTGTTACTGAAAAAGGTTTAGACCTTTATACGAGTCAAAATAGCATCTGCAATTACATGCAGGAAGGATGAAAATGACAAGAACTACCAAACTTCATGCTGCAGGGTGTAAACCAATTATCAGCTGGGGGCTCAGGAAGGAATTGTCAGGGAATAGCATTGCACGTACTGTGTCCTCTGAAACATTTGGCAGTGGAGACAGAAGCCTGGACTACATGGACCTTTGGTTTGCTCTGGAATGGCAGCTCCTCGGTTCTTATTAAAATTTATTATTGATAGTGCCGCTCACTGCAGATTGACAGATGTGATTCAAACCAGGTCATGCCAAGGAAACAGACGTGGTGGCTGTCCAGAAGGCAGGCCTGAAAAGGTGCTCAGGGAATCAGCACATATAATCTTGTTTATGTTCAGTAGAATTTACTATTTGTCTTCTTTTCTGCATGCCCATACAAAGTCAGATTCTGCTCTGGTATCTCAATATAAATCCAGAGTGCTTCCCTTTAAGTAAACACAGAATTCATTTTACACCAAATTAACTAAAATCACAATGTGGAAGCCACAGAATATGTCAGAAGAAAAAGCAAAAGAAGGGAAGTTGCTTCATACTAATATGGTGCATCTACCCTGGAGGTTTGCATGGGTGCAGCTGTCTCTGCAGACAGCCTGCTGTGGAGAAACCCTGCAACTAGCCAGGTCAGTTTCCCATTTGCTTCTAGTCAAGTTCACTCCCTGGTTCCCTGTCCCTGGCACAGAGTCCTTGTGGTTGCAATTCCGCATTATGGGGAAAGGTTTCCATTGTGCATGTTGAAAAAGATGAGCTCTGCCTGTTTTCAGAAACTGCCTTGAGAAGCACAGGAAGACACCTTATTGTATCTGGCTTAGGTATGTTCAGACCCAGAATCTGAAATTGGGACTTTGAATGAGTCCATGATGATGTCCCTGAGGGCTGCCACTCAGCATTGTCTCCTCACTGGCCAAGTCTTGATATTGAAAGTGTTCATAGGGTGTGCAAAGCCCACATGAGAAAGTGAGATGTCCCCTCGCTACTGCACAATGTGGCCATGAAACCATTATTGCACTGTTGGTTCGGGGTCTGTTGCTGCAGTATGGTAGAAAGGGAAGCATTTAGTGCACAAAGATGGACCAGGCCCAGGCTGGCACTCCAACAGGCAGGTAGGGGCGGTAGTAGTAGCCGTGCTGTCTGCTTGCGCGAGCTCCAAGCTACTCATCTATGCCACTGGTCTGTTCATCCGGAGGGGCATCAGCTGTGTTTTGAAGACAGCTCAGTCCAGCTCTTTTGGCTAGAAGACAGGCCTGGGGCCATGGGCCGGGCAGCATCTCTCCTCCACATTGTGGTGGTGGCTGCTTCAGTTATGCATTGAATGATAGAGAGGAAAACGAGGCCTGTGGGTGCAGACTGAGGCTGGTATGGCCCCTCCCTTGCCAAACTGCCTAGAGGGGCTCCAGGGGAGGCCATGGCCACTCTAAAGTGGCAGATGATTGTGGCTGGGATGGGGATGTGCTTTGGGAAATGGTGCTGGAGGGTGGCCGGTGATAGATGGTACTACAGGGGCTGGATTGTGGCAGGGAAAAGAATATAGCTGGGACCAGGGGAGCTAAAATGCACTCATCTGAGAGCAATTGGGAGAGAAGGTTTTGAATGGGGTCTGTTCCCTGCTCCCCCGGGGTGGCAAGAGCACATGGAATGGCCTATGTGTTTGGCTGGGGAGCGGAAGGGGCCCCCTCCGGCAGTAGATTTCAGGGGGAATAAGTCTGGGCTGTGGAATCGGTGGCAGCAGCAGCCAGTCCCATTGTGTTCCCCGGCACGATTTCCCAGGATGAGTCACTGCTGCAGTCACCCACAGTGAGACAAGCTCAGTGCATGATGGCGTTGCCTGGCTGGGCTGGGATTCACACGTGGCGCCGATGCACTTGGCTTTGTGATAAGTGAGGATGTGCGCAGGGTGCTGCTGCACTGAACGAGCCCTGAGCTGGGCGGGGGCTACTCTTCCCCCCCCTCCACTTTGCCCTAGGTGTCACCATTGGCTCCTGTGCAAAGCTCTGATCTGGGGGCATTTTGCACCCACCTAGATTGGAAGTATGACAGGAATTGGTCGAGGGGAATCTGGTCCAGAGCTTTTCCTTGTTATAGTAGTAGAGAAAAGAGTAGGCTCCAGGGAGACATAAGCACATCCTGGCTCCTTCCCTCCCGATGCTAAGATGCTGCTGGCACGAGGGAGAATAAGATAAGCTGGTGATGGAAAGCTGCGTTAGTCTGACTCGACCCTGCCCAGGACAATGCAGGCGTGTCCCTACAGATTGTCCCCCAGAGCCCATCCAGTCTCGTTCTAACTGGGATGCTGTCCATGGCCAAGTGGCTCTCTCCGAGGGGTTTTCCCTGATGCTCAGCCTAGATGCTGTGTTTAAAAACTGCATCCCAGTTGATCTATCCTCCTCATGCTGCAGGCTGTGCTCTTGTCTCCTGTTACTCAGCTGAGATCCACCTGTGGAACTCCTTGAATGTTTCCTTCTAACTCTTTCTCCTTTTTTTCTAGCTGTTTTGGTTGCTCCTTCCCCTCACACTCATCAGTGTCCTCCTGGTGATGTGGGGCTCCAGACTGAACATTGCAGGCCTGGCTCCCCATTGCCCCCCACTTAGGGGTGCCTGCTGCCTCCTCCCTTGTGCAGTTGCTTGCCTCTCTGCAGAGAGAGGTGACGGCATCAGAGCTGGAGATGGTCCATGGATGAGAAAGTTGAACATCAGTCAGGCCAATAAAAAAGTTTCACTTGCTGGGTGAGCAGGACAAACTCCCAGGATGATTCCTAGTGAGACAGAAGGAAGGAGAAAAGGTTCTCCCATTGCATGGGCTGGGGAATGGGCAAGAATCACGGTTGTTTTGATCCCTGTCCCCCAACACCCTGGCAAGGGCAGGGAATGGGAGTTAACAGTGACTGCTCCCCCCTCGAAAATCGGGTTGACCCTAACTTTGCCCTGCGACTGCTCTGGTGGTGACCTGCTGCTTGCTGGTGCCCGCATGAGGGGTGAGCATGCCGTCCCTTGTATGTACTGAGCAGAAACAGGAATTGGGTGTGCTTCAGAGCTGGCTGTGCTTGAGGCAACCTGCCTGGGTTGTGGTTTCCTCATTGTGGGAGCACTGGTGTTGGCATCTGGCTTTGCAGAGAGTTCATTGGTGAGGCCCCTCTGGAGGAGATTTTTTGGTTGTTAACCTGGGCTGACTCCATGTCTGTTCCAAGCTGTAAGGACGTGACTGACAAGAAACAACTGGGAGGTGGGAGGGCATGTGTCCTAGTGGTTAGAGCAAGGGGCTGGGCAGCAGAATTTCTGGGCTCTGCTAATGACTCGCTGTGTTCAGCTTTGGACAGTTGCATCCCTTTGTTTTCCCCCAGAAAGCGAGGATGATGAACTAGGAGGCTGTATTCATCTCTGTCCAAACCAGGAGAGGGTGGGATCAGCTGACTCCTGTGGAGTCTGCGTGGGGCCTTCTCAGCTGTGGGGCAGCTCTGAGGTCAGGGGACAAGGGCCAATGGGGTAGAGGGGCAGTCTTGCGGGGAGTCTCAGAAGGGCCCAAGCCAGGATTCTGTCAGATGAATGGAGATGCCCCCAAAGGAAAATCTGGGTTCGGCCCATGTGAGAAGAGGACAGACTCTGTTCCTGATGGTGTCCTGCGGGCTGCACGAATTGTCTGTCACTCCAGCATGGCTGAGCCAGGGAGGACAGGAGAAAACTGAGCGGTGCCCCCTCCCTCTCCCCAGGGAGTGTAGGCAGTGGCTGTGCCAGTGGAGTAAAGACAGAATGTTCTGCTGCTGGCGTGGGCAGGAGGATGCCCATTAGGTGCCTTTGTCTCTGGCAGGCAGCCCTGAGGAGCCGTTCATCGCACGCTTTCCGCATTCGCTCCCTTGATGAGCTGCCTTATTTATCCGGTGCTGGCTTGCTCGGCTCCCCAGGGCCTTCATTAGCACCACTTCATTCGCTTAGCTTGTTCGGCTGGCTAAAATTAGTCTCCCTCTTGTAAAACAGATGCGTCCTTAGCCCCCCCCACCCCTGTCCCTGCTATGTTCCCCCCCCAGCTCCCCAGACTTTGGTGCCACGTCTGCAAAGAGCAATGCCTGTTCCCTTCCTGCTGGCACAGGCACCCCAGGAAGAGGAGATCCAGGATGTGCAGGTGCATCAGGACTGGCACCCTTGCCTTGCCCTGCCCTGCCCTGCCCTCCCCTGCCCTATGCTGGTCTGGTAGAGTTGGGCGGACGAGGCTGGCTGCAGCACCCACTGTTGGTAGGGGTGGTCACACTACTGGAAATGTCACGTTCCTTGTACTGAAGACCAGGGAGACATGGGCCTGGAAGTGGCTGAGTGAGGCCCAGAAGGACAAGAATAACTCCACAGATCCTGCTTGGGCCAAACAGCAAGTATTTAACCTGTGGCGGGGGTTAGGGGTGGCTGCCAGACTTCAATTCACCCACCCCTTGCCACGGAGGGCAGAGAATCCTATTCCTGGGTTTAGTGGGCTGCCCGTCCACTGAGTGGGGAAGCCCCCTATGTCGATGCACTCACAGCCCTGGGGGCAGGGGCAGGGAGTGGAGAAGGAAGAATAGGGAGGAATTAACCCAGCCCCACTTGTGTCCACACTCCCCTTGCCCTGGGCATTAACCCAGCCTCACCCATCCCCTAGCTGGAAATTCAGGGGTGTTTCTCATAGAATCATTGCAATATGGGGCTGGAAAGGCCCTCAGAAGGTCCTCTAGACCTAAATCATCTCCCAGCACTGCGGCAGGATCAAGTAAACCTAGACCAGGGTTTGGCAACTCCAAAGATAAAAAGAGCCATTTTTAAAAATTCCTTCAATAACTAAGTGTTTTGAGAGCCGCTGTGTGTGTTGCCTCCTGGCTGGGGGAACTGAGCCAGGGCTCCTGCTACAACGTCCCCTGGTGATGGGGGGGATCCCTGAACCAGAAGCAGACTGCACACAAGGTCCTGCAGTGGTGGGAGTCCAGAGCCTCCTGTGGGCTGCCTGTAGGGTCTCCTAGTAGTGGTGGGGGGGGCAGAGCCCGGAGCTGGGGGCAGCCAAAGAGCTGCATTTGGCTCTGGAGCTGTAGGTTGTAGATGTCTGACCTAGACCATCCCTCACAGGCAATTGGCATCCTGGCCGGGTTCTTGCCACACAGTCACTCATCACTGCAGAGATCCTGCCCGCAACTGGTGAACATTTTCTGATGGAACAATTTATGGCGGAAAATGCTGATTGTGCCAAATTGAAATGTTGCAGTACAAGCTGGCTTTCCATTGCCAAAGTGTTGGCCTGTTTTGTTTTAGTCAGGTCAACACACTCTGGGTAAACATGCCCTGGGCGTGACAGTCCAGAAGCTAACAGTGAGACAAAGCATGGTGACTTTATGGTGGTGAAATGTCCCCGTCATCGCATTTCTGAACTGGAATTGTTTGGAATTTTCATGTGATGGGAAATTTGGGACTTTTACTTTTTCGCGGCAATTTGGGATCCAAGCAGATATGGAAATTTCCTAGGCAAAGGAAATTCTGAGTGTGACCAGCTCCGCTAATTCGTGCATGGCATGGGTGATAGATACCTAATCTGACCTTCCATGTAGCACAAGTTGGATATGCCCATGGGAAAAGACCCTGTAGAAAGACATCTAGACTTGATTTAAAGACTCAGACATGGTGTCTAAGCTGCACAGGCACTCTACAGGGTAGGGAAGTATTACAGGGGGAGCTGAGACCCACTGACCCTGCCTGGGCCAGCTTGGGATGTGGGGTGGCCCCGGGGCGGATCAGCAAGTGTTGATTCCTCCCAGTGAGCAGGAAGGGCTCAGGTTTTTGGAGCTGTATGAGTGGGAAGAGGTACCTGGACAAACAAGGTGGTAAGTGGGTTACAGTGTCATTAAAGGTCAATCCATTTTCTAGTGGCCAGGTGTCAGTCTGACAGATCTAATCCCCCCTCCTTCCCCAACCAGACTGAAGCACAATGCAATGTGGCAGGTTTCTTAACTGGGAAAGAGGGCTGGGAAGGAACCTGTGTCTGTCTTTGGATAGTTGTGGCCTTCCTTGCTTCTCTGGGACATACACAGAGCTTGACATAGGGAAGCAAGGGTTAAAAGAGAAGGCTCCTTTTACCTGTTTTTTTAAATCCAATCCAGTGTTGCCTTCCCTTGTTGTGGCAGTCTCACGGAGCCAGCAGAATGAAGGACTGGGCTATCACTCCACTTCTGCTGAAAGAGGTGGTGTGCTGAATCTTTCACAAAGAGAGGGTTTGCCCCAACTGTTCTCAGGGCATTGACTAAAATTGGGGTTCATAAAAATAAACAAGAAGAATTCAGAAGTAAAGATGAATTTGCTTTCAATTAATCAGCTCTCTCTGATGTCGTGCTGTGAGTTTCCTCAGTGGACACTTGAGTTCTCCAGCTAAAAATAGGCTAGACACGACCTGAATTTCTAAGGGGAAAGCAAGGTGAAAAGCAATTTTCAGTACATTTGATTGGGTAATGGGGAACCAGTCCAGATCTCACCACTAGTCACAGCATTTGGTACTAGGAACAACTCCCCCAAAAGTGAGGGAAAGTAACAATTCGCTCCAGTATCCAGTGCTTAGGTGAATACAGGGAATGCTCATCTACTCACAGGTTGAATAGGAGATGGAGGCCATGCCTATAACACAAAGCCTCAAGCAGACTCCCCCTGTACTTGTCTTGAGCACTGAGATGCTGTTCCACTTCACAAAATCAGACAATTGCTTTTGCCCTGACGTTAAACCAGTGGACTTAAACTGGTGCCAGGCAGCGTGAGTGCTCTTATTTTGTGTTAGCTTCAGCCTGATCCTAATGACTTCGCCCTACCTCTCTCAAGCTGGGTTTTGGCGTTGGGTTGAGGAGAATTGGGGTCTGGTGTGGCTCTGTGTGCAGTGAAGCCTGGAGACTGAGTGCTGAGACTTTTGGCTCGCTCAGCAAAAGGGCCTAGGCTTTCATGCCACTCTACCTGCTAGCCAGACTACTTAAATGCACTCTCTTCCCCCCACTCCCCAGGGAAGTTTCTGGTTTGTTTGTCTGCAGAGATACATCTGTATGCAGTGGTGTCTGTCTGCCTCATTACCCCTTCACACTGCTGTCTCTGTGCCCAGGGGTGGCATGTGCCGTCTTTATGCTTCTAGGGGAGATATGCTGCCCCCCCAATGTCCCCTGGCTTGTGTCCATTTGGTATCATGAATCCCAGTACCAGTTCATTGGAGCTGCAAAGGGAGAGCTTCCATTGCTGTTGCCCAGGCTAACTCTGGTTCTCTGGCATCGGAGAGGATGTGAGCCTCCAGGGCTGTCAGTCTGGCACTAGCATGGAAAAACGGAGAAGTGTGGGTGTGCAGGATGGTGTGACTGTGAACCTGCGCACACGTGCACGGGATTGACCGTGCGCACGTGCAGTGGGTGTGCGAATGGGGCTGCATGTGACCGGCTGCATGTGTGTGCGTAGGTTTGTAAAGCAGGCCAAGAAGTACCACGTAGCCTCAGTACCGATGTCAGTTCCCAGCTCTTCAGCAGATGCCAAACTTCCTCCAAACTGGGCCCATCCCCCAGCTGGTTTCTCATGTTGGGGATGCAAACTGTGGTCCTGTGGCTCATAGTGCCACCACTGTCCTGCTAGTGGGAACCCAGCTTGGGTCACATCTGTCACCAGGTCTGCACTTGCTGGGCTTTACAAGCATAGCTGGATGGTGCACTTGCTGGTCTGGATGCAGCTTAGACAAGCATAGCTTATTCCATTCCCCTGAGTTAAACAAACTTTACTGATGAAAGCACAGCTTGGCTATTGTGATGGTGTCTACTATAGGGGCTTGTGCGGCACACCTCTGTCAGTCAGATCACATCACTTCACACTGCTGCCTGACCCTGTTCAGCCAGCAGAACTCTGTAGAGTAGACCTGGCCTGTTTCTGAACCTCCTGATTAGCAGGGGGGTGTAGAGCAAATGCCTGCTTCCTTCCTGGATATTTGTGAATCATGAGATAAATGGCTCCAGCCCTGGTGGATCCATTTAGGATGGAAAACAAGGCATGGAGCTGAAAGCACTGGCTGAGAATTCAGGTGCTTGTGTGTGGGCAGCACTCATTTGCTTTCTCTTCCTGCCAATGTCCTTCTACCTGCTCCCTTCTGGTGCTTGGCAGCCCAAGTCAGGCAACCTGGAGCAACCTGGGGAGAAAAACCTGCTGTAGTCTGCTTGCCCATGAGTTAAAGGCTCCAAGAGAAAGCTGAGGTCTGTCCTTAACCCCTTCCTCAGTCTCCCATCAAATTCTCTGACTGCTATCTGGAGGAAGGTAGTGGACTGAAGCCCCTTCTGAGATTGTGGAGTGATGAAACTGACATGAATGAGCATGAAGGAGATCAAAAGGCTGCATTGGCCTGGTCACTGGTTATCTCTGTCTGCTTGCCTCTGCCAGCGCTTGAGGGGGAAAGTGGGGACTTCCCTGCAATCAGAGGGGAGCAGGAGTCACAAGCACCAGTAAATGTCCCATGGGTCAGAAGCGATGCGGAATGGATACTGGCTGCCTGGCCGGCAGCATGTCTTTGGCTGTCTGCCCAGGCTTAATAAGCATTAGCTCAGGTGGAGCCATCTAGCATGTGGCTAATCCATCATACTCCGTGATGACACTCCCCAGCTGCCAGGCCTGGCGAAGGGCCGCAGCTACAGGCTTCCTTCCCTGGACTTAGATCACGACTCCTGCTTCCACTCTGTGGGGCTGCTCTCCATAGCTCTCCAAGGTGATCACTGCTGCATCCTGTGCTGTGTTATCCTGAGACAGGCCAAGGAGGGGCAGCTGGCACGTTCAATGGACAGGCAGGCTGGCAAGTGGGAAGGCTGTGCTTCTGGCAGGAGACTTGGGAGCTCGTGAAAGAGGGAAGGGGGACGAAAGGGATGGGGGAAGAGACTATCTTCAGCCCCTCCCCCTGGTCACTGAGGCAGCAAGAGGGCTCAGAATAATGCCCACAATGGAGTGGTGGGCCTCAGTTGTATGCTGCAGTGGGCAATGGGGTGTTTGCCTTGTTAGCCTGTGGAACTCCCTGCTACAAGGTGAGGCCAAGCCAAACTGCTGATGTGGCATGAAAAGATTATCTTCCATTGTTGTTTGCGCAGCTGATCCTGGATGGCAGAGAGAGAAGGTGGGTGAGATAGTATCTGTCTTTTGTGGACCAGCTTCTGTGGCTTGTCAGCTTGTTTATTTAATCAGCAAAAGCTGTCCTGCTAAAAGTTATTACTTCACTCACATTGTCTCTCTGAAAGGGTTAGACTTGGACCTGGGGGGAATGTCTCAGCTAGAACATGAGTTTTCCAACCTCTTGCTCCAGAGCATGAGCTGGGATCAGGAAGAAAGCATAACTGACTTCAAAACTGAGCTTGATAAGTTTATGGAGGGGATGGCATGATGGAAGAACCTACTTTGGAAATTGACTGATCTTTGACTACTGGTAATGGATATGCCAGTGGCCTAAGAAGGGAGGGTAGATATGGTGAGTTCTAAGTTTGGGTGACTGGCTGTTGAGACTTGCCCACAAGCCCAGGGTTTAACTGATTGCCATATTTGGGGTCAGGAGAGAATTTTCTCCTGGGGTACATTGGCTAGAGCCCTGGGGACTTTTCGCCTTCCTCTGTAGCATGGGGCATGGCTCACTTGCTAGTGGATTCTCTGTATCTTAAAGTCTTTAAATCATGATTTGAAGAGTTTAATAACTCAGTCATAGGTTAGAGGTTTATTGCAGGAGTGGGTGGGTGAGGTTTTGTGGCCTGCATTGTGCAGGAGGTCAGATGATTGTATCAGTCCCTTCTGACCTTAGGAGTCTGTCTATAAGGAAAGAATTTCTTTCCATGTGACACTAATAACCAATCTGGAGTTTCATGGGGGTTTTACGCCTGTTGATGTTTGACACTGGCTAATGAGAGGCTCCAGCCACTAGCCTAATGCCTGGGTAGCAGCTGAAATGCTGCTTGCCATTTTTTCTTTGGGATCCAGCCCTGCAGGTGCTCTGGCCCAGAGCTTCCACTGGGCTCAATGAGAATTTGGGGCATGGAGAGGCTGCTGGATCAGGGTCACTGTTTGTGTCCTGGTGTGTTGACATGGTTGATGATGGCAGCAGTCCTATACTTTGGAGAAGGGTGGATGGTAGCTCTTCGCTGCAAGATTGAACAGAGGGGCACAAGGGCCCAGGACCAGGAGATTTGTCTGTAGATCCCACCAAATAGACTAGATTAGCTGCCTCCAAGTTGGGGTGCAGGGAGCACCTGTCCCATATATATGGACTGCCTGAGACCAGATGGGGTAGGCAGGATAGAGCAGGTGAGGAGGCCCCTCATTAGGTGGACCACGGCTGTACTGCTTAGATATGCCACAGGTTGGCACCACTTATGGGGCTTTGTGGCACTAGTGGTCAGATGCTAAGTCCCATTTCAAGAGGGAAGGCTGCCAGGCAGAGCTGTGGGGCTGCCTCCCATCCCAAGGAGCTCACCTGACAGATGTTCTAGGGCAGAGGTCAGCTACCCAAAAGATAAGAAGCTCCATTTAAAAAAAATTCCTTCAATAACTGTTTTGAGAGCTGCAATGGGTATAGTCTTCTGGTGGGGCTAGTTGGGCAAGGGTGCCTGTTGCAGGGTACTCTGGTGGGTAGGGGAGCCTGGAACCAGCAGCAGGCCCTCCACAGGATCCCTCAGTGGCAGGGGACACTGGAGCCAGTAGCTGGCGACCTGCGGGAGCCCTTAGTGGCAGTGGCAGATGGTGGGCCTGGAGTCTCCAGGGAACAGCCAAAGAGCCGCAGGTTGCAGACCCCTGTTCTAAGGCAAGAACCTCCCTTGAAGTTCTCAAGCCAGCAAGGCCAGCTTCAATGCCAGTCTCATCCAGCCCCACATGATTCTTAATACACAAACATCAGGTTTTGTTTGTTTGCTGGCTGATATCTCAGCCCTCGGGCAGCCCTCACATGATGTTTTGAAGTTTTTCTTTGCCAGTGGGCTGGGCACTTACTTTTTTAATGACAGCTGAGAAGCCAGTGTAGTCCCATGACTCCAGGAGCTGGGGCTTGAAGAATAATAGTGAATATTGTGAAATGCAGGGTAAGATCATGGGAGGTGGTGGCAATGTGTAATAGAAGGTTGGCTTTGAAACAAGTATCTGCCTGCTTTTGGCTTCCTTAGAGAATTTTGCTGTGCTAGATGGTCACCTTTTAATTTGGAGCTTACATTCTAAAGAGTGGCCATGGGGACCTGTAAAGGGTATTTTTAAATGGGACACGAGGCCTTTTGTTGATTCTGTGTATTGAATGAAAAGGGTGTGCCAGAGAGGGAGTGGGTAGTTAGGGTTGCTGCTTTTTTACCTTTGGAAATGTAAAGACCAGTAAGTTTGGCCTTTCCTGGTTTTGCAATCAGACCCGTGGAGCTGAGGCTTCATGGCCAAAAGAAAGGGGCAGGGGGGCTTGAATCTTTAACACAGGGGGCAGGTGGGCTTCCTTTATCCAAAGTGTTCGTTAGTTGCTGAGATGGACAAACCAAGGAGAATTGAACCGGGTGCCTAACAGCGACTTCCCTGCTCAGCTGCATTTCTAATTATTCTGGTAGTTGCACCATGTCACTCAGCCATCCTTTCACTGTGGCCTCTATACACTAGCATTTCCCTTAAACCTTCCCATTCTTGCATCCCCTGCAGCTTGGCACCTGGTTAGAGACAGGGCCAAGTGAAAGCCATAGTGTCCTCCAATCAAGGGTTAGCTGGCATAGTGATGACATCACTGGTGGTTGGTCCTCAGGGGTGCTGCAGTCCTTCCTGGGAGACTTGCATCTAGGACAGTGGAAAATTTTTGGATCAGGACCAGTGTGGCTGAGATCACAGAGCCTTCCAAGGCTGATCAGACTGGCACTGACATCCCCACCAGCTGAGAGTCACATCATCTAACAAACTATTCGGCCCCAATGAGGAGGGCTGACCCTGTCAGCTAATCACAGGCAAAGGAAAGAACAGAGACGCTGAACTCCACCCTGTCCCATGATGTTCCCAGCTCCCTGTCCCAGTTAAGGGATCATGAGTGTAGAACAGGAGCACAGGGAGAGGACAAACAACATCCCTGGCAGTGCCCATGGCAGCCCCATGGCAGACTGGGAATCAGGAAAACACTGCCTTGCCAGGGAAGAATGCAGAAAACCATGGACAAGCCTGAAACCTGAGCTGAGAACCAGCTGAACTCATACCATGGGCTCTGCCATGTGTTGTTAGCTAACCAGAGAGGAGCAGCGGGCACACTGCTTTTACCCAGCTATCACCATCTACAGAGGCACCCACAACAGCCCTGCCCTCCACCCACAGGGGCAGCCCCCAAAGCCAGGGTGCCAGCTGGCTCCCTGCCACGCGGACAGACGCCATATGATCAACGGGAGCTGGCGATGCTCGGAAATAGGCCACTCTCCTCTGCTGCTAAGTCAATTATCCTCCCAGCACAGTGAGCAAGGAGGTGTCTGGCAGGCAAGACAGCTCACTGCCAGGTGAGCACATGGGTAACTGGATGAAGGCAGGTGCCCAGATCCCTTTTCTGGCTTTGCCTATTAAATGTGTGTTAATTAGCTACCGGCTCCAGCCTTTGGGGAACACCGGCAGCTAGCTGATGATTGGTGAGCACTTAATTGGGCCCCCTGCCTTGCCCTTGGGATTTCTGATTGAAGAACAGTTAATTGGGTCACCTCTCCTCCTCCCAAGGCACAGACTGGGGTGGAGGAGAGCAGAAGCCCCCCAGGACAAAGTCATAATTTGCCAGCAATGGGCGCATTAAACAGAGGAAATCTCTAGTCACTGCACTCTATTACCTATTATTAGCCAGTCTTCTGTTCACCCCATAGTCCCCTGAACAGTGCAAGAGTATGAGGACATGTTCCACCCTGTCCTCAGAGTCTGACTTGTCCTTGATCCTGCTGTGTGCTGCATCTTAAAACGATCGGTAAAGGAAAGCACAGGGCTCATACCCTCTGATGCTCTTCTGTGGTGGAAACATGAGCCAAAGCATTTTCTTTGCTTTTTCTTTCAAAAAGGATCTTCTGATGGTTTATGTTAAAAATGCCAGTCTCATCCAGCCCTGCTCACCCCCTCACCCCTCAAGCCCTGCTCAGTTGACATTGGGAGGGTAAGGGAAGAGGAGCAGGGAGTGGGGCATTGAGGGAAGAGGCGGAGCATGGGGGAAGAGGCAGGACAAGGATGGTTTTGGGGCTCAATGTCCAGTTTACACAAATCAAAAAGTTGCCCCCACCTAAACAATTATGTGCATAATTCCAACTAACCGGCGACAGCTGAACAAGTGAAGCTCATCCTGCCGGTTACATCAGCCTAGCTTTGTGGTAGTGCTTAAAGCTGGATCCATTAGCCTGACCCTTGGGGAGGTTCCCATCCAGATCCGAATTTAGCAGCTGTGGCCCCACTCTTTTATTTTTTGTCAGATGGACAACTTGCTTTCAAGCCTCCTGGAGTTGGCTGCTCGTTAGCGCCACAGAAGGTATGGTCCTGTTGTGCAGGCAAGGAGCAGGTCAGCAGTTCTGGCCTGCAACTCTGCACCTGAGGGATGGTCCAGGGTTGGCGACCAGTGACAAACCCCAGGTGAGTGGACCGAGAGGGATCCTAGCTAGGCAGGTCTCCGTACAGTGATCCCCTACTGAAATGTGACAGTCTGGCCTGGGCAGGTGCTGCTGGAGACCCAGCTGGTCCCTGGCAGGTCATTCCCATGCAGACAGCTCTGTTGCTCCAGCAGGTCTGTTCTACAGGAACTTCTCGTTCTCCATTCTCCCAGCTGCAGTTTGTCCAAACTTTGGTGACTTTGCCTCTCTTCTCAGTGCCAGAACTGGGTATTTTGGTGTCCAGGGTGTGCCCGGAACAAGCAGCACGGAACGCACCCTCATCAAGCGGTGAAAAGGAGCTGCTTGATACAGCACCTAGGAAAAGCCCTGGTCATCCCTTCCTAATTATGGCTCTGCCTGTTTCCGATCCCCCCAGAACAAATCCCCTACGGACACAACTCCACTCAGGGGAGGGGGTGAGTGGGAAACTGAACCTGACATTGGGCCTGTTACTTAATGCACAAGTGGGCAGGAGGTGCTCCAACCCTGTGCTGACTCTCTGGGATAGATTGTACCTACATTGGCTTCCTATCCTTCCCTGGCTTTCTCTCCTCTTCCACAAGAACTGCCAGGTCCTGCACCCCTTGTGCTCCATACATGTCAGGCTTCACCCTGTGTTGTCTTGTCAGATGGCTGCTACTTTCCAGAACAGCCTCTCTGCATTTATGATTTGACCCACTGCTTCTGTGACCTCCTATATCTGTTCCCTGGCCCCTTGTGTCCAACTCTTCTTCCAGCTGCAGGGCCATCAGATCCCCTTTCCCAAGTCTCTGTTATCTCTCTGCCCTATGTGGACCCCGCCCCCTACATCGCCCTCCTCTGGCTGGCACACCAGAGCTACAGATGTTACTTGTAACCTACATCATTTCCTCTTCTTTGCTTCTGCAGCCTGTAATTGGTCACGAGCATCATGCTGCGGTGCTTTTGTCCAGGGGGTGCTACAGAAAATGGAATGGCACTGTGCTTGCTGAAAATGCCAGCTGCCATTTTCAGGTGCCTCTGGCTGGAAAGAATGGATCGCTGATGGCTTGAAAACTGCCTCCCAGCCCCACCTCCTTACTGCTGCCTTTCATATTATTTACCAAGTGCTCGTGCACGCCAGGGCTCTGCAATTTCCCTGCTCCCGGAGGCCCATTGTCTGTGTGTCTCTTCTTAACAATCGCTCCAAAATTAGCTTTTAAAAGAAAGGATAAAATTGCACTTTAGTGCTTTTAAAAATAAAAAGAGAAAAATCTCAATTAAATGCTCCTTGTTAGTGGAAGCCCACGTGAACCAATGTTCCCCTGGGTTGCTCAGTTAATCTCTTATCCCTCCACCTGACTTGCTGGGATGTTTTGATTTGGTTGCTGCACTGACCGAATGGTTGTGAAAACTCTTGTCTGACAGCCAATGGCTGGGAAGATTTGACTGACCAATTTCTTAAGTAACCTGGCTACCTAGAGCCCATGAGGTTGGTTTCCACAGTTACATGCCTGTGGCTTTCCACTGGGAGGCCTCAGTTTGCCAGGCTTTTGTGCGTATTCTAGAGCTTGTTGAAATGAGTTGTATTGGCTGTTCAGAGCTGGGATTGCATCAACAGGGACATTACAACCCATTGTGCCCCTTGGAGTCCCTGCTTAATTCACTGGGAGCTAAGGGCTAGATGGGAAATATTGATCAAATAGTCTGATCCCACGAGCAGCACCTGCCTGCAGGGCAAAATTGACCAGGCTGTTTCCCTAGGCCGAGTCCCTCTGTTTGCTTTTTGGTGTCTTTGTGAGTTTGGACTCCCTTGATTTCCAAACAGTGTTGAGAACCTGTGCTCTTTTTGGGGGCTGACGTGGGCACCTGCCATTGCTGGTCACTTGGTTTTTAAAAATCGAGGCCACCTCTTTTAAATGGGTGTTTTCACTACCATCAGTCTGTGCTCCAGTGATCCCTCCAGAGCCGGCTCCATGCCCAGAGAGAGGGGCTGGCTTTGCTGTGTTCGTGGGCACCAGTTCAAGTGGGGACACCTGAGCAGCCTCCTGGGAGACAGGCTTTGGGCTGCAGAGTTTTCTTATTGGTGATTCAGGCACCGGAAAGAAGCCAGAGTGGGTCTTGTGTCCTCGACTGAGTTTGCATGGGGGGGGGCTCAGTGGTCAAAGAGCCCTGGGAGAGGGGAGTAGGAGAGTCTAGGCAGACACACAGTGAGCAAACAGCTTGAAAGCATTGTGAACGAGTTGGAATTTGAGCCCATGGACTGCAGAGTCAGCGTGGCATAATGAATGCAGGATCCCACTGTATTACGTGACTGAGCCCCTTTCCCAAGCACTGGTGATGCGAGAGCATATCAGGAGCGGGGGGTTGGGGGGGGAGAGCTTTCAATCCCTGCCTTGACCCAGGGTCGTGACAGTGGGCCTCCAGAACTGACTTCTTCATGATTGGCCAGGACAGACACCCTCATCCTTTCTACTCCTCTGTCGTAGAAATGTGCCGCATTTCAAACCACAGCGCATCTGCCCAGTATAGAAAAACCTTTAACTTCTCTGTACCTGTGCCAAATGTGGACAGCGACCTTTCTTTTCTCCCAGCATCTATCAGTTTTGCCTGTGTAGGTGGTGATCTGGGGGTTTGGAAGTAGGGGCTGTCTCCCCTGGGTAGCTGCTGCTTGCATGCTGGCAAATGTGTGCGGTTGTCTAGAGTGAGCAAGGTGGGAAGAGAAGACCTCCCCCAAGGCTGCAGTTTGGCAGGTTTGCATCGAGCCCTGCTAGGCAAGGTGCTCCCAGGCCCAGGCCTGCTGTGCGGAGTGGGGAGAGGCCAGGTGTCTAGGTCACCCCACACACGCTGTGTGGTGCTGTCTGAGGGACTGGACCACAGATAGTGCTGAGAACCCTCCTGAAGCCTAGGTTATTGAGGCTGAATCTTCTCGCCCTGAAAGTGGAGGTATGTGGCTTTTGATCCTGAAGTCCCAGGTTCAATTCCCTGCCATTGACAACTCCCTCAGGGTGCCTGTGGTGTTACAAATGTGGGCAGTGCATGGGGGGTGAGGGGTATTTTGTGGTGGGTCTGTTCCTTCTGAGTGATGGTTTGGGGCTGTGTGGGGATGCTGGCTGGGCCCGTGCTGTTGTCAGGCTTCCTACCTGAACAAAGCTGGATTTTGGCGAGCCGCAGGCTGCCCACCCACTATTTGTATCTGCGTCACACCCCCCTCGCTCCTGGGGAGCTGAGAGCCTTCAGCTGGAACTCCCCCACATTGCTCGACGGGGGCAGTGCCAGGAAATGCTGAGAGGCCTGATCCTGCTGCCATCAAAGCCTGTAGGAGCTCCTGGCCCAAGGAGTTCATGGCAGCAGGACTGGGCCTGGTGTGTGGGCAGACAGCTTAGCTTGTGGTGGTGGTGGTGGGGCAGGGGGAACAATATGAGGCCTGAGATCAGGTCTGGGGCTCCTACCAAATTGTCATAACCTCTGGCCATTGCAGTTAGCAGGCAGTTGCTGGGCTTGTTCTCTGGTAATGGGGCTTTAGTACCACTGGGCGGTTTGCTAGGCTACAGTTTGTTACGCAGCAGGAAGCTGAAGAGTGAAGGAAGAAGGCTGGTAATAAATAAGGTTTATTAGGTGGTAGGAGCTTGACTGACTTGTGTGGGAGTGGTAATCGTGTGTCCTGGAGCTTGCTTTCTCTGCGGGAGGTGTTGACCAGCATACTTACACAGGAAAAACAATTTAGCTCTGGATATAGCAGCAGAACTCCCCACATGGGCACCCTATTCTGGACTAAAACAAACAAGCAAAGAGTCCTGTGGCACTTAGACTAACAAATATATATATTGCCTGAGCTTTCGTGGGGGAAAATCCCACTTTGTCAGATGTTTTGAAGATGAGGGATCTTACAGTATGGGAGGGGATAAATGCAGGGAAGTGTAAGTCATGGGCACAGGTCACACTGTAACAGCAAATTCTGGACTGCCAGTGGCTTTGATGACGGAGTCACTTTGACTCCAGCACAGCGTGTCCTGATGGTGAGTGATCCCAGCATGGCTGGAGCAGGAGAGTTATGGTCAGTTTTCCCCATTTCAACAAGCCCTTAGTTTTTTTCTGTATTCCAACAGTACCTAAAGGTCCTGGCTGAGATCTACAGCCGTGGGGGGCTGGGTTCTGCTCCTATGCATAGTAAGAGGCAGTTCTGCCCCTGAAGTGTTTCCACTCAAAGAGACCAAGGGAAGGGACCACTTGGTCCATCGTCTAATATGGTCAAACCTCTTGACCTGCTTCTGGGACACAATGCCGGAATAAAGGACGGAACAGAGTTCTTCATGGAGGAAATATGTAAGTGAAGAGGCTCTTTCTGGGACTTTCTGTTGTTCCTGCCAGCACCTGGTTTTTTTGACTGTAAAACTGAGGCAGCCTCAGCTGTGTGTGGATGTAGGAATTGCTGCGATGATCTGGAGCGGCACCCATCACAGTGAGAAATGTTCCAGGGTGTTGAATGTGGCCCTGAATCTTAGAGGCAGGAAGATACTTTCTAGTGGGAGCTCAGGGGGAGAGTGCACTTAGCTGCTGTTTAAAAAATAAAACATTTCTTCTGCTCCTGGCTGAACAGAACCTGCAAAAGGATCTGCAGCAATTTGGTCAGGAACTGCCTTTGTTCTGTGCATGCAGCACCTAGCACAACAGGTCCTAGTCTGTGATGGGGGTCTCGAGTGTTCCCACAACACAGGCAATCAAGTACTGTGAGTAATTACAATAATGGGAATAGCCATGGTGGTTGTTGGACTTGTATCCAGTCCAGATAGGCAGTTGTGCCACTACTGATCCCTGGCAATGACCTGACAATGTCACTTCATCTGTTTTTACCTGGGAAGAAAGCACATTTGTGTTGACTGGATGCAAATCTGACTTTGTTGTGAAGCTGCAAAACCCAACGTGGTGTTAACTGCTTGTTGAGTCTCCTACCTGCTGCCTCTGTACCTGAACAAAGCTGGATCTCAACCAGCCATGGGCTGCCCACCTGCTGTAGAATCTAGATCACACCCCAATCTCTGAAAGGGAGCCAAGCCAAGAATCCAGGATTCTGGGATATGGCGGCTTGGTGGAAAATGAAAGGTGATTTTGAGGATCCTGGGAGAAAAAGAGGGATAGTTATGGGTCTGAGGAACTAAACAATGACCTATAAGGAACAGTTCTGCTAGGGCAGTGAGAATGGGTTCATGCCCCCCTTACTCCTCTGATTTTCTGAGGAAAAATGGCTAGTTGTAGAATTTCAGATGCAAAACAATTGCTTTGAAATCAGTTCCTTATTGGAACACAGTGGTACTGCCAAGGGGCTAGTTCTCACCCAGGGAGGTCACCCAGTGAGTGGTTTGTTAGCCCTTGAACATTGCTTAGCCAGTAGGGCGGTGTATTGCGACTGAGTGAAAGGCAGCTGCAAAGAGACTGACCAAAGTACTTCTGATGTCACTGTTTCACCCCTGAACAATAAGCACACAATGAAATTGTACAGTGAAAAACAACTAAAATTGATCAAACAAAGAACCTGCCCACACCCACCAGGTTCCAGCCTGGAAGGTAATTGTCTGAGAAAGTTGAGAGGCTTTGCAAATTACGGGCTTGGAATGAAAGCTCCAGAAGAGTGGCTGGTGCATGATGGCAAGAATGCATAAGCATCTCCGGGCTGGGTGTGGGCATGGCAGAGTACAGCGAATGGATCCTGCTGCGCAAACATCAAATGAAGGATTACCTCCGTTCCTGTAAGAAATTGCACTAGGGCTTGCTGTATTCAGATGCAATATGGCAATCAACCTCACTAAAGGGGAGCTGGCCTCAATAGGAGCCCAAGTCTAAAGGGAAGCCTTGCTGCAGAGGGGAGGAGAGAGGGGGCTAGGTCTCCAGTAGAGGTAAATAAGTGTCTTGGTGTTACAGAAAATAGCTCCAGTCCTTAGCTGGCCAATTGGCATCATGATGCTGAAGTCAGTGGGCCAGATCCACAGCTGATATAATTCTGTGTCACCCTGGTGTACACTGGCCACATCCCATATTCCCTGCTTTGCCACAGGCTTCCTGTGTGACTGTGGGCAAGAATGTAGCCTCTCTGGGCTTCATTTCCCAGCTGCGATGGGGTGTGCCAGACATGCGTGGGCTGAAAAGATTAATGAGAGTACCGCCCCACTAAACCTACTATGGGGAGAAGCTGGAGTAAGAGGGAGGCTGGGGTGGGAGCTGGCTGGGTGGAGAGCAGATGTCACTCAATAGGTACAGCGTGGCTGCCACCAGGTGCGGAGCTGGACTGGTGGCAGGTGAAGCCTGCTTGAGAGATCGGAAACTGAGGGTAGGGACACATGGGCAGGGAAGTTGGGGAAGGGCGTCCAGGCTGCAGGAGCCTGCTGCTGGTTCAGGCTTGCCCTGCCAGGGAGCCAAGCAGTCTCCTCCAGTAGTAGCACCGGTGGGGTGACACAATATGCTAAGAAGCTCTGCAGGAAGCTTGGAGAAGAGGCAGAGACTCGGACACCCTGAGCCTGAAAGGGGGTGGGGAAGGCCCATGATAAAATGTGACAGAGCAAGGCAATCGGGAGTTGGCAGGCCTCAACTGCATATGAAAAGTTCTCTATACCAGAGCTAGTGTAGGTTGGGGAGACACTGGTTCTTCCTGCCAGTTCACTGGGGAATGGGGAGTGGAACTGGATGTGGGGCAAGGACTAGTGAGGCTGGAGCTGGACTGATGCTGAGCTGGCATGAGGGGGATCCACGATTATTTGTTAGACAGCTGGGTTAGCTGGGAGGGATGGGTCTGTATGGAACTGGCCAGGAGGCCAAGGTGCAAAAAAAAAACCAGTTGCAGTGGTGCAAGGTGTCATGCTGGTGGGAGTGTGCACTCCCCTGACACATGAGGCTGCTGCCTGGAAAATCACACTGAAGGTAGCTGACAAGAGCTGGAAATTAGGGCTGAAGCCAACGGAATGACACCGAACAGCCCTGGCAGGGGATCTGCCCCTTTTTGTGGTCCTTGGGAGGGTATATTTGTACCAACAGGGTCTTCAAGTATCCAGGCACTTCCGCTCCAGCAACAGAGGTCGTGCTCCCATAATGTCAGGGCAACTGACCACGGGCGTCTCTGAGAGAGGGTGCTTTGCATCAACAGCATGTGGGGAGTGATGCAAGACAGTGCTAGGCAGGGCAAGCCAAGTAGGGTTCACTTGGTTCTGTTTGGCTCCTGATTCCGGCCTGGCTTGTGAGGCTGCTGTTCATGCCTTGCACTCACCATGGTTGGCACCCTGCTAGCCATTCCGGCAGAGCCTCAGAGCCAGAAGTGGGACAGGTGGGCAGAATCTGGCAGGTCTTGTTCAGTTCCTGGTACACCTGCTTAAAAAGCAAGGTCCCAGGACTGGGTCCACAGTAACTCTGAATAAGAAATCCAAGTCTCACAGCCATGGTGCAATCGGTCCCAAAGGCCAGTTGGGAACCGCACTCAGAACAGAGCCTAGGAGGCTGGTTCCCTGCCTGGCTTAGTGCTTAGGCCTCTCACCAGACCCAGTGCTCCTGGGCTCCTATGGAGGCACTTCTGGGGCTCCTGGCAGGGAGCATCTTAACAGGCATTTCCCTCCATGCCCCTGTGAGGCAGAGCAGGGCCATTAGCTTGACTTTCAGATGGGCAGTTGAGGCTGCAGGATTTGCTCCAGCTCAAGCAGGTAACCTCGGGCTGGGCAGGGAATTGAACCCAGTTCCAGGCTAGTGCCCTAACCACAAGGCAATGCTTCCTCTCTTCCCCTTTAGAGCCAGCCAATTTCACCCACCAGTGGCCCATGCCCCACCCTAACTTCAGAGCTCTATGGCCTGTGACGGGCAGGGATGGATCCTGACCTCTGAGCCTGACCTGTCCTACCTCCGTCACTGGTGGGTGGAGAATTTCTCTTCTTCTTTCTGTATCTTCGTGCCTAGCTCTGGTTTGCAAACAGCAGCAGCCCTTCCCCAGCTCTTATCAGCTGCCTCCATTCCCCAAAACCATTTCCAGTATGGCTTTCAGCACAGCTGGGGCTTCCCCCACCAACCCCATTCCCACATGTGCTGCTGCATGGCCTTCAGTCCCATGCAGTGTTCCGTCTAGTTATTCATAGGCTGTGAGCGCAAAAAATTTCTTTGTGTGCGCAAAAGAATTTCTTTGTGGGCACCAATATTAGCACTATTGAATTTTTTTGTGTGCACCTTATTTTGTTGTGTGCGTGGGTTTCGTGACCTGTGTGCACGCGCACATGCGTACAGCTTAGAGGGAACAGTGGTCCCATGCTACTGCTTTGCTTGCTTTTCACCTTCTCTGTTGGGCTAGCCTGAGGAGCTGCTGCTTCCCCATTCTCCATGACTGGCTGCCTCTGGCACAGGGGTCTCAAATACGCAGCCCATGGGCCGCATGCGGCCCCTAAAGCTATTTCCTGTGGCCCTCAACAACACTATTGTTATCAATATTTGCAATATTGTTGTATGAAAAGATTTCATTGTTTCAGCCCTCAGGCTAATATAGTAGTCCTCATGCGGCCCTCTACCACTCCTCAGGCGGCCCTCGTGGTGGTTTGTGTTTGAGACCCCTGCTCTGGGACCATGGGGACATCTATTCTTACCACAGTAGCAGTCCCAGAGCCTTTGTTAACATTTGCCTTGGGGGAGGGACTCTCTTCTCACTGGCCATGTGTCCAGCACCTAGAATGATGGGTCCTTGGCATGCCAACTGATATAGACACGCACAGCAGAAAGATGGTGTCTGCATTAGGGAGCTTGTAGTCTAAGCATAAGCGAAGAACTGACCTGTGAGCCCGACAGGCAGAGTGGATGATTCTGTGTAGGTGATAAGCGGCAGCCACAACACACCTGTGGCCTGACTGGTGTTACACGTCAGAGCAATTGCAACAGTGAGAGGTGGGGGGGTTTGCAAGTGCACGCTGTTCTGGAGTTTTGGCCATTGGACTGACTGTGTAAGGGCTAATGTGCAGGGCGGGGGGCTGTCTACACTAGCCCTTTCACCAGTGCAACAATGAGAGACAGAGATGGGAAAACATCTTGCTGAGCCGGGCTGGGAGGGGTTTGTTCAGCAGGGCTGAGGCACTGTTACCCACAAGCGGATGCTTCCTGCTGCACAGCGCCGGGCAGCCTCAACAATGTCTCTGCAAACACACAAGCCCAGGAGGTGGGAGGGGGTGCTGGGGTTGCGGTCACCTGACAACTGACGAGTCATTGCCTGAAAGGAAAGGAAGGAACGCTTTTATTCTGGTTGAGCCACCCGGTGGCAGAACTCTATCTGCCCCTTCTCACAGTGTGCCAACAGGGAGGAGTCGCATAGCCAGAATCCTGGATAGATATCCGGGAGAGCAGGCTCCTGTGCACCAGGGACTTGTCTACACTATAGCAATCAGAGCTGTTGAGGTTGCTCACAGATTTTTAAAAGCTAGTGTGCACCTTTCCCACATGATTTGATCCCAGTGGTTGTGCTTTGGCCTTAAGCTGGTCCTAAGGTTACATTTATACTACAGTGACACAGTGGCATGCTATGTGTTTGCCACATGGACAGAAAAGATTTTTTCCATTGATGCAGTTAATCCACCTCTAAGAGGTGGTAGGTGGGTCGGTGGAAGAATTCTTCTGCACCACATCTACCCTGGGGAGGAGGGTTAGGTCAAGATGCTAAACAATTGCAATAACCACCGTACGTCAGCAGAGGCAGCGTTGCCTAGCGGTTAAGATACCAGCCTCGGAGTCTGGAGGGCTGGATTCTGTTCCCTACTACTGGGAGCTTGGGGCAATCCCAGCCCTTCATCTGTCTTGTTGATTTTAGATTGATGACTTTTCAAGGCAGAGATCGAGTCTCACTGTGTATGTGTAGCGCTGAGCGCAAAGGAGTTTCTGTGCAATGGCAGTGGAGGTAACAGCAAAGGAGCAGGAATCCTGAAAGCAATGATTCAGGGATATGGGGCCAGGCTGGTGTGAGGACAGGGCTCCATGCAGCAGGGGCTACATGAATAAAGATGCTGAGGCCTGGTCTATGTTCTGGGGGCTGGGGTGGGGGGGCAGCATATCTGTAGTGACAGGGCTGTGAAAAATGTTTTTCTCCGTGACATGAAGCTGACTGAAGCCCTGGTGTAGGCTCTCCTAGGCTAACAAAGGAAGCCTTGCCACTGGAGGGGAGGTGGATTCATGGCCTTGCTGCTTCCGTGTCAGTCTTTCTTGGGCACATGTTCCCCAAGAGGAAAAAAATGTATGGGGAGGGGGGAGCTATGTGTAAGCACTGGTGGTGCCTTTTATCCCAAAGGGCACTCAGTGGGACAACAGCACATGCCATACTTTACCCTGGATGCTTTTCAAAGGGGCCCATAATCCAGCCTGGGACTGGCAGGGTCTGAGGCTGTCCCAGGTGGTGAGGATCAGCACCAGCAAGTTGGTTGGGCTAATGGTGAGTCATGAAGAGGGAGGACAGGCACCAGATGTCCATGCCTGCTATGCTCTGTAGGTCAGCTGGCCTGTGGGATGACCCATCCACTTGTCTTTGGGTGCTGCCTCACAGAGAAAGCTTGTCCCTGTAGCCATCTGGGGAGGTTAGTCCCTCGTGCTCCTTTTGAGTCTATCTTTCTAGTTGCTTGGGGTTTGCAGGCTTCTTGTGTCTGGGGGATAAAGATAGTCCTGTTTCTACCAGCCGGATATGTGAGGTTTGCAAACGCGCTGCCCTCTCACCACTCACATTTTCCATTATGCAAGCACAACTCTCTCTGACTGTAAATAGCTGGGCAGTTCACCAGTGCTGCGTGTGCACACATCCATGTAGACTCGTGTTGCCGGGTGTGTAAAGCACATGTGTGGAGAGCCACCAGGCTAGATCAGAGTGATGAGCCAGCTAGTTCTGTGTCTTGTCTTTGGTGGCCAGTGGCCAGGTCCAGCTGGTGCAGAGGAAGATGCAAAACACCTTGCAGGAGGCAGTTCTGGGAGAACTTCCAGTCTTATGTCCTTCCAAAGAACTTGTTTATTAAATTCTCATTACTGTAACTCTGGGTGCCCTTGTTCTTCCTATAATTATCCAAGCCTCTTTTGAAGCTTTTTAAGCTCTTGAGCTCAATGACATCTTGTGGATGTGAGTTCCACAGGCTAATCCTGTATTGCAGGAAAATATATTCCCTTGGGCCAGTTCAAAAAAAACACTGTAGGAAAATAGTTATGATCCCACATCCAGGTAATGGATTCTCTGTGCCATAACTTTTCCTTCAAAAAACCCTCCAAGACAGTATATTCCTTCTTCTCTTGCTACTCCCCCTATGTAATTTACAGCATCCACACAATCTGAACTTTGCCCCTTTCTGTTTTCTGCATGACCTTGGGCAGCTCATTTAATCTCTCTCTGCTGCTTCAATGACTCCCTTCTAGCATGTGTTGGAGACGCAAAATAGAATAACACTCCATTTGTTTAATTAGAACTAAAGATTTCAAAAGCGGTTAACTCCAGGCCTGCGTTGTCGCATGCTAGGGCCCTGTGTGTGTTCTGCTAGATTGATTGATTGACTAGTATGATGTCTCTTTTACAGTTAAAAGGGGGAAGAAATATTGTCTTTTGGTCCTTCTGGACTGCGTTAAATAAAGGGGATGGATTCTCATCTTCTGAACCCTGATGTAAAGCTGGAGTAACACTGCTGGTTTCATTGGAGTGACTCTGGAGTACATCAGGGTAGCCAAGTGGACATTGCGATGGGTGTGTTACATTTATGCAAATATTGCTAGTTAATGAACTGAGCCGTACTGTCCAATTAACATCCATGTTGCTCTTTCCCACGAATAGATCATCAAGAGCTGTGTCTGAGCTGGCGTGCCCTGAAAATATTCTCCTCGGGGCTGGGGAATCAGGGAGCTGAAGATCACTACTTTTATCTTTGTGTGTTGCAGCAGTGCTGAGGGGACCCACTGTGCTAGGTGCTGTACAGAGAGACAGTAAAGGACAACCAATGCCCCCAAAAGCTCATGGTCTAGCAAACTGGACAGACCAAGTGCCTGAGGTAAACAGGTGGGTTGGGCTGGGAGGCTTGTCATGGGCTCACTTCTTAACCAATCCAGAGCAGTGATCAGATCTGGCACCTGCCTCTCAGCTGTCAGGGGGCAGATGCCTTTGTGCAGAGCACTGAGAGCAGAGTTGAGCTTTGTGAGGGAACCTGGAGGAGCAGAGGTGGCCTTAGGGAATTGGGGACCCTAGGCGAAGGCCCTTTTTGGGACCCACTAGGTGCCCCCAATGCCACCTTCACTGGGGCTCTGGGCCCCCACTGCTGCCTTAGCCACCCACCTCCACAGTCCCAACTCCCCCAGGGGGGGAACAGGGGGCTGCGGACTCCCAGGTCCAAAAGCTTTGCCGCCGGCCTGCCGGGCTGGCCTCTCTCCAGTGGGGGCAGAGCACTGCTCCCTTGCCTAGTCCCAGCTGGCCGCACATCCCCAGAGGGAGGGAGGAGAGTGGCTGGCACAGCGCTGCAGCTTGCCGGGAGTGGGGCCACCTGGAGCAGCCTGCTCTGAAGACTTCCGGCTGCTTCCAGGCCTGGGCTGGCCGGGGGCAAAGCGGCCTGAACTCTTTGGAGCGTGCTGCTCCAGGGGGCCCCACTCCCAGCAAGCCGCAGTGCCATGCCCGCCGCTCTCCTCCCTCCGTCTGGGGAGGCGCAGCCAGCTGGGAGTAGGTGGGGAGCGCTGCTCTGCCCCTGCTGGAGAGAGGCCAGTCTGGCAGGTGGGCGGCAAAGCTTTTGGATCTGGTTGTCTACCACCATCTGATTCCCCACTGCTCCGCCAGCGCTGGGCTAAGTGAAGCAGCAGGTGGCTGCTATTGGGGTCCCTTACAGCTCAGGGGCCCTAGGCCACAGCCTGCTTTGCTTACCCCGAAAGCCGCCTCTGTGGAGGACACTGGGGCGGAAGCTTCCCCCATGTGTTGGGGGGCAGGCCAGGCAGCACAAAGAGGCTTGTGGAGAAGTGGGTGCAGTGCTCCTGGCTGCCTGCCAGGTGGGCTGCCAAGGAGCTGGACTGGGCTCCCAAAGGTGGGAGCTGATCTGACGATGTGCCATAGCTTAGACTGCAGTCTGCTGGTAATCTCTCATACTTACCAGTCACCAGCCTGAGCCAAACCCACTGGGCATTTCTCTGCTTATTTGTGATGATTTTTGGGTCAGATTCCACAAAGGGATTTAGGCACAGCTGGGTGGGGAAGTGTGACTTGTATGGAATAAAAAAAGCAGAATTGGATGGTGCCATGGTAGCATCCCTTGACTGTAATCAATTTCCTGGAGATCACAGACTCCACTGAGTGATGCTTTCAGACTGAACCACTTCCTAAGGATGTTTTTTGCTGGCTGATTCCCGGGGTGGGTGGGTGGGTGGGTTGGATGGGTTTTGTTTTTTTTTTAATTGCTGTTGGGGCTTGTACTGTGTATCTCTGGTTATCGGCAGAATTAATGAGGGAAGGCTTGGTGACCTGTAGAACTGAATTATAACTTAAAACCATCTCGTATTTAGACAGGCAGCTGCCAGTGAGGAATTGTACAGTATCAGAAGATCTCTTGACTGGAAGAGGGAAACAAATCCATCTGAAGTTCTATCGATCAACTAATCGCACAATTCAGAGGATGAGTCACACTCATTTTGGTGCTGTCAACATAATAAGTGTGTGGCTAAGGGAGGCAAAAACCTCTGAGAGGAGGTTCAACAAGAAAAATGTAGTTCTGTGGAAAAACTCTACTTGATGTGCAAAGGAAGATGGGCTTGCGGTGAAGGGCCTGGCTGGTACTTAGCAGTTTCAGTAGTCAGCTCTGCTACAGGCTTCCTGTGTGACCTTGGTTAAGTCATTTAATCAGTCTGTGCCGCTTGTATGACCCTCTTTTACCAGGGCATCTGAATGCCTTGTAATCTTCAGTGTTTGTATCCTACATCCTCCCCATGAGAGAGGGCAGTGCTCTGTGTTTTAGACTGATCTCGTCTGAGCAGGGCTTTCTGTTCCCAGGTGGATGTGCAGCTCCCAGCAGCGCAAAGAGGCCCATGGATGCTGCTGCAGTGCAAATTACTAATGGCAGGTTTCCACCCTGGTGGCAGTCCCAGCTCTATGGTAGGAGTCTGCATTGATACCTGCCTGTGTGTGAAGCTCTCCACACCTCCTCCCAAAGCAAGTTCCAGGCAGGAGGGCACTTCCTTGCCCACTGCGGGTGGCTGTGCTGTTCTGGGTTCGGGGGACCAAGAGAAAGAGTGGTGTTAATGGCAGTGGGTGGTATGCTGTTCAGTGAGCATGCTGGAGATAACCTAGGTCAGGGCTGGCTGTGCTGGTGGTAGCAGTAGCTAAGATGATGCACCTGGTGCAGGACAGCCCTGTGCTGGAGGGGAAAGGAGACAGAGAGACAGTGAGTGCTATGGCTGGGGATGTCATTCTACGGCACAGAGAATTTTTCTGTATTGACCTGTGGTTTTGTTCTGCTTTGGAATGGAGCCCTGGCCCAGGACCTGCAGAGCCTGGGTGCTAAGGAGCTGTGAACCTGGTGTGCAGTGCTCCTGCCTGCCTGCCAGGTGGGCTGCCAAGGAGCTGGGTGGGCGTGGTGGGAAGCCAGGTCAGGCTCCAACAAATGTTCTCAAACCCAACCCTCCCCAAAATGCTTCCATCAACAAATCAGCAAATTTGGCCCACCAGTCCCTCACCCAGAAATCTTCACTGGAACCTCTGTGAGTGGCTTTAACCAAGCTCTTGGTTTGACGGAGGCTCCAGAAGCCAGCACAGTGCTGGGGCATGTGGGAATTACCAGCTGCCGGGCCCCTCTTGGCAAAGTTCTGACTCAGCCAGTCCCTGTTTGGATTATGAAATCTCTCTCCCCATTACAGCCTAGGAAGGGAATAGCAGCCCTAGGATGGGCTTGCTGATGTGATCCGTGTTCCTAGTCCCCATTGCTACACTCGTGGTTTGGCTGGGAGCCCAATTTGCTGTGCTGGGGCTGGCTGACCCCACCCGTGTCCCAGCACTGCTGAGCTGACAGGCCAGGCAACCGGGGCTATTTTTAGCTGTTTCCCTCTGATCTTATCACACCTCTGTGTTTGTTGACTGTGACTGTTATGAATGACTCCGAGGTGGCGGCTTGTGATCAGCCTCCCCCCCAGCTTGTTTCGCTGTCAGGTTTACCATGCTGCCCTACTTTGTGCACAGGCAGCCTGGGGGAGGGCATGGAAAGGTGACTCCTCCAGGAGACTGATCCCCTCTGGGGTGAACCCAGGTCCCTGTGGAGAAGTGCGTGGGTTGCCTGAGTGCAAAGTCCATGTGAATGAAAGGACACAGCCTGCCCACCCTAACTCTGCAGGGCAAATCTGATATACAGTGCCCCATCCTTCTTCAGTCTCTTGGCCTTAGCTCCAGTCCCTGGCCCCTCTTCCGGCCTGACTTGTGCCCCTCACTCCTTCCCTTCTCTCTTCTCTTCATGGAGCTGCTTCTTCCTGACTCATGCCCCACACCCCCTGGAAGTAATATTCCATCCCTCAGATAACTCAGCTGGTGTGTGCTCCCCCCATCCCCAGCCTGGGTCTACTTGGCCTGCTTAGATTGTCACACCTCCAGGACAGGGACCAGCTATTAGTGTTTGTACAGCACCTAGTGCGCTGGGGCCCCACTCTCGGTTGGCCCTTAGGTGCTACTGTAATACACACGCTTAATAACCACAACCACTCAACCCCTGCACTTCTGTGTTAACACGTTGTGGTCCATTCTGAGTCGCTGTTATTGTCCCTGAAAACCTGGAGCCTAATTCTTTGCTGGGGTAAATTGGTCCCGACCCAATGAAGTCAGCAGAGCTCTGCTGAGTCCCACCAGCTGAAGATCAAGTGTGTGGTCTCTGGATAATCCTCTGCTTTCTGCTGAGACTGGGGCTCCTTTCACCCCCTCTCTGTCTCCCAGGGTAATGTATGCCAGTCCCTTTCTGTGTTTTCTACTCTTTTCTGGGCATGAGTACTGCCTTTTGCTCCTCCCTGTCCTCCCAGTCTTGAATTGAATGATCCTAGGGCAGGGGTCTCAAACTCAAATCACCATGAGGGCTGCGTGAGGACTAGTACATTAGCCTGAGGGCTTCACCACTGAAACCTTTTCATACAACAATATTGCAAATACTAGTAACAATAGTGTCGTTGCGGGCTGCAGGAAATAGCTTTAGGGGCCGCATGCAGCCCATCGGCCGCGTGTTTGAGACCTCTGTCCTAGGGTCTCCATTGCAGAGTGCCTTTAGGCAAGGTGGGTCTGGTGTGCTTTCAGGAACTTCTCTCTGGGACTTGGAGGACTGAACAAGAAATAACAATCAGCCTTTTAAAAAATTAAATGGGTCCTGAGTTCTGATGCTGTTGGGAAGCAGATGAAACAAGTGAGAGCTTTGCTAATGAGGCCAACATCATCCACTCGCTAAGTTGGTTCAGAAGAATTCAGAAGTGGCAGAGCTGGATTAAAACTAGGCTCCTTGCCACTGCTATGTCAGTAGCATCTCCAGGCCCCAATAGCGTTCTGTCCCCCATCCTGCTGGGCACTGTACACAGACACACAGTCCTTGCCCATCAAGCTCACAGTTTAGACAGACAAAGCATTGGTGGGGGATATGCAGCGGCCACCCACGTTATACCCTCCATGAACAGGGTTACCAGATGTCAGGCAAAAGGAGGACATGTCCTCCTTTTTACCTTCATGTCCTCCATCTGGCAGGCATTTTAAAATACATGATTTTGTCTGGCTTTTTACTTACAGGGGTTAAAGTGTGCTGGAATGGTACCGAATACCTTACTTTTAGGGGAAAGCATTCCAGGGCCCCCTAAAAAACAGAAGAATATTACATTAATATTACATTTTCTCCATATGTCCTCCAATGTCCTCCTTTTTGTACTTCCCTGTCCTCTTTTCCAGGCTTTGGTATCTGGTAGCCCTATCCATGGATGTTTTTATCACGGACCTAGGCCTAGGGCAACTTCTGGTACTTAAAAGAGAGGGCAGGATGTGAGGTCTCCCTGTGAACTCTTGCCTGCAATGTACAAACTGAGGTGTTGCCTTTCAGATCAGAACTAAATCTGATGCTTCCACAGCTTCTGGTTCCTAGAGATCCCCAGTGCCCTTTTCTTCCATCTAGGAGCATCAGATTGGCTAGAACTTGACTTGCCAATTTCCAAAGGGGCAACCGTGTTAGTCTAGTTCAGTAAAACAAACAAGGAGTCCTATGGCACTTACAGACTAACAAATTTATTTATTGCATGAGCTTTCGTGGGAGTAAATCCCACTTTGTCAGACACCCCCATCTTCAAAGCATCTGACGAAGTGGGATTTTCTCCCACGAAAGCTCATGCAATAAATAAATGTGTTAGTCTTTAAGTACCACAGGATTCCTTGTTTGACTTGCCAATTACATTCTGCCTCCATAAAGCCTTTTCTGCTGCATGAGTTGGGTACAGAGCTCCTCTTCACTGCCTGACCCTGCCTGCTGTACAGCTTTGCTGTGTGCTGCATTCCCAAGGGGGATGATATTGAGTGCTTTGGGATCCAGTGGTAGGAGCTTAGGCTCGGTCTTGACTGGAAAGTTGCCCCTGGACAGTTACACCAGTTAGGAGATGAAAACCCAGCCCCTTATTGACATGGCTATGCTGCACTACCCCTCTGCGTAGGCACAACTGTGTTGACAGAGGATGGCTCACATCACTTGGGGGTTGGGGACATTCCTCCACCGATTGAGAAGCGCTGTCTGTTGGGATTGTGGTGCTACACAGGGAAATTCCACTGGTGTAGCTGTGCTTGTGTGGTGTACTGCAGATCCAGCCTGGCCTCCCTTGCCACAAGGCAGGAGTGATTCAGCCAAATGTGCTCCACAGGACACCCCCAATTTGGGACCCCTGGCTTTTGGCACACCCTCTTCCCCTGGCCCTGTGCAGTGCTGGTGTGTGCCTGTGGGAAGTGGGGGTGGCAGCTGCAGGGCACCTCTCAAAACTGAGCTGGGAGGGATCTTCTTGTGGCCCTGCCAGAGTGAAAAGGGGGACTTCCTGAATTCTGGGCGTTCTCTGTGTGTCTCCCAGTGGAGTGTGCAGTTGGTGCAATAGCAGACCGTGTCGTGTTGGCATCTTAACACGTTGCTGGTGTTGTCGTGACCCTGTGTGGCTGGTGCTGTTGCTGGTTGTGGGTGTGTGTGTATGAGGAGCGAAAGCTGCTGTACAGGCGTGGGCAGGTAAACACTCCCTCCCCAAGGGATGTGGTGAGGCGGTGTGTACTCACCGCCCCCGTGTTCAGGGAACAGATTGAAGACACAAGCCGGAAGGGAGAAGTATTTATAGAAACCAGGGCAGGCGACCGAGCAGTGAGCCCGGAGCGAGTGAAGGTTCAGCGGCTGGCAATGCCTCGTGCTTTCAGGGGAACCTCTGCTGGCATGTGCCATCTGGGCTGACAGACCCAGCAGCCTGCCTGTTCCCCCGCAGGTCTCACCCCTCTCAGGTAGGTGCCTAGAAGCACTGAATCCCATGTCAGTTACATGGGTACCTGCAGCTCCTATCATCCTTCTGTGGATCAACTCCTTGGGCTGGCCCTGTGGCTCATTCACCCTCAGGCTTCCCCGGAGAGAGAGTTTTGGGATGAGACGCCATGGACCATGAGCTCATACTTGATTGAGGGGTGAGGATCCTGCCTGGTTCTTGAAGGCTGATGTTCTAGTGTGCCCATGCCAGGGCTGGCCTTTGGATCACACGAACTCAGCTAGGGATGCCAGCAAGGAGGTCACGTGAGTGTCTCCGTGAGAACAAGGCCTGGTCTGCACAAACTGTGCTGCGTTACCCACCAGGCTGGGATAGTTGACGCAGCCAGCCCCTAGCAGGGATGCAGTTAGACTGGGCTAAAGATGCTTCTTCTGCTGGTGCCATTCCCATAAGGGAGGAGAGTAAGGTAGACTGGGTAGTACACTCTCTATACTGGTCTAACTGGGCCTGCATTAGGGACTGTACTGGCATGTATAGCTGGGTGAAAAATCCCCTGCAACCAACATGGGGTGTAAAGAGCAGGTTGCATGACATGCTCTCCAACATTTGCAGTGTCTGGAGTTGGGGTTTTTTTCAGCTGGTCGCTGGTTCGTCCTGTAATGCTGTTGCGCGTTCTCTGGTCTGTGGTGGTTCAGCTTCAGGGCATGGGGACATGGCGTGCAGCACAGTGCCCTCAGGAGGCCCTCTCAGGGCTCCACCAACATTGAAGGGAATGCTAGCCCCTGGGGAAGCAGGTGGGTGTTATGGGCCCTGGTTTCCAGAGGGATGTATCAAGACACAAAGAGAACCAAGTAAGTGTGGCAAATCACTGGCAGAATTAGGAATGAACCCAAGAGTCCTGGTGTCCAGCCCCCTTTGCTTGCAGTACTGTGAAGGGCTTCCTCTCTCAGCCTGCAGGCTCAGTGAAGGGAATTTTTAGCCTTTGCCGATGTGGCAGCCCAGGAGACACATAACCCAAATGCATTCCCTGCTCAGGTTCAGCCCAGGCCTGAGCCACACCCGTTTCCTCTCCTGGCCTCTCTGCCATGCCTTCCCTCAGCCTGGAGGGCCCCTCTGTGGAGGCAAGGAGTAGCCCATCCTTGGCCTCTCTGACACTGACAGCACACCGGCTGCCGTCAGGTGATGAAGACACTACCTCCACGAATTGCTGCTTTCCTCAAGTTGCATAGGCCCCACATGGACCTCATAGGGTGAGGTGATTTCAAATCATTGTTGGACGTTATGTCTCCGTTCGTCCTCATTTTACTGGCTCAAAGCCTTGCTGGCCCTTGTCCTGGCTCCCTGTTTGCTCTGCCCCTCTGTCTTTACCCTGTGGTCCAGGTGTCAGCCACAGCCATCCTGCGGGGTGAAATGATGGCATTGCTCTGTTAGTATTGTGCTGGGAGCCAGGCTGGATCCAGGCCTTCTGGTCCTGAACTTGCCTCGTGGAGCAGGGAAAGGAAGAGAATAATGTGATTTACGACTTTGATGGATAAGGAAGTTGGGCTGGCTGGGGTCGAGCAGAGACATTTCTGGCCTTGCTGCTCCATGGGCAGGCCCCATTGTGGGGAGCCTGTGCCAATGGTGGGGCAGCTGCAGCTGGATGTTTCCCTTTCAGATCAGCCTCCCAAGGGATCCTGCCCATCAGTTCCCTGAGGAAGCCAAAAATCAGCTTTTCTGAAGTCCAGGGTCTGTGTTCTGCTTCTTTCCTTCCTTTCTTTCTTTCTTTCATCAGGATTCTGAACTCTACCATCTCATGGTCACTGCTACTCAGGTTGCCGTTCACTTCTACCTTCCCAATCAGTTCTTCTCTGTTTGTGAGCAGCAGGTCAAGAGGTACAAGGCTCCTAGTTGGTTCCTTCAGCATTTGTACCAGGAAATTGTCCTCAACTGCTCTCCAAAAACTTCCTGGATTGCCTGTGTGCTGCGGTATTGCCCTCCCAGTAGCTGTCAGTGTAATTGAAGTCCCCATGAGAACCAGGGCCTGTGAGCTGGAAACTTTTGCTGGTTGTCCATAGAAAGCCTTATCCACCTCTTCCTTCTGGTCTGGTGGTCTATAGCAGACACCCACCGTGACATCACCCTTGTTGCACTCTCCTCTAAACTTAACCCAGACACTTTCAACAGGCTAGTCTCCACTTTCATAGTGGAGCTTGGAGCAGCCATAAAGCTCTTTTATATATAGTGCTACTTCTCCACCTCTTCTTCCTTTCCTGTCCTTCCTGAACAATTTATACTCATCCATGGCAGTGCTCCAGTCATGCAAGGTATCCCACCATGTCTCTGTTATTTCAATTGCATCATAGTTCCCTGTCTGTGCCAGTACTACCAATTTCTGCTTGTTTCCCAGGCTCCTTGCATTTGTGTATAGGTACAGACCTCTTGAAAGGAGTGCCAGTTGCACCAAGAAAGATGCTGCTTTATGCTCCTGTGGGGGGCTAGCTGGCTTTTCAATTGCACTGGAGAAAAAGTGGGTGTAGCTATCAGTCAGTGAAGGCTGCATGGTCAGGACCAAATCCCTCCCTCAATAGTATCACTTCCAAAACAACAGCAAGGGGTGGGGAAAACTGTCAGCTGAGAAGGGGCAGGTCGGAAGCAGTCCAAAGCAGCAGGGTGAGCATGCCCATGGGCCTACCAGGTGCACCTGGGAGCGAAGCAGCTCTGGATAAACCATTGCTGCTCCAGGGACTGTGAGTGTTTGTGGGAGGGAGTCTGACACTGTGTTGGTGCTGAGTGTGTGTGTATGGGGGGGCTTGGATCCAAGTGGAGAGGACCACGTCCTGTGCAGATGTCCTTGTTTTATGGCACTGCCTTGTCTCTGATGCGTGGAGGCTGGTTTTGGAGCTGACGCTTTGCGCACATTCCTCTGGGGCTGCTTGACTGGTCTGAATGCACAATTTCCCTGCGCTACATTTCCAAAGGCGAGTGCACTGATGACAAACTCACTCCAGAGCTTGCTGACACTTGTGTCTCTGATAGCAAATGACACTGTATGCTCGGACCTGTGGTCAGTACCCGCCCACACCCATGTCACTTCAGTATTTTGCCTGATTTGCTAAAATGCTGGTGAGTTATGGTCTCTCCCCAGCTTCTGGATTAGTTTTTCATTAGCCACCCACCTTTCCATCATGTGCTGCTTGTCTACCTGCTTCTGCTCATACCATCAGCTGCCCGTGCGAAACATAATGGAAATCTTTAAGAGGCTAACTGGCTGCTGTAGCCAGTGGGGCCTCCATGTGGGTTAAATGAGGAGGTTTTATGGTATTTTAATATCTTTAGAAAAGTCCATTATGCTCAGACCAGGCTCTGGTTCTTTGTATGGTGTTCATGCATATGTTCTCCCTCTCCTGCCCAGAAAGTCCCCTGCCATGCACAGAGTATAGCTATCATCCCATTACATACCAAGATCAATGAACACAAGTTGAGACATCACAGAGATGTACTACTGAGAAACCTGCTTGCACATTTCCACAGAGCCTGAGAAGCCTAGAAAATAGAGCACTGTCTATCTTGGGGTCCGTGGTCCGAGCTGTGTACAGGGCATCCAGTAAGACAGATGCCTCCAGCAGTCCCTAGTCACGTGTTCTGAAATAGCTGCAATCAGGTATCTTCCCTTTGAGGAACTCAACCTACTTTGCAAACTGGGTCTTGCAGCCCCGTGAGGGGCTTGTTTATCATCACACAAGAAACTGGCACAGGACTTGGCACTGATCCCAGCTGTCCTGGCCATTAGCCTCATGCTCTAACAAGGGGACCATTCTCCAATTAGCATGGTGGATTTTGAAGGATTGCCTTTCGTAGGGCTTGCTGAAAACCAGTTTGCACCAGCTGTTTTGAGCAGCTAGAGAGTGCTTGCACTCCTCAGATAACCTCTGAACTTGGTGAATTAGCTGGCAAGACTTCCCCTTTCTCATTTCTCTATTCCCCAAGTCACCTGTAGCAGAACTAGCTCTCTCTGAACATGCGGTCAGGGCAACTGGTCGTGAACCGCACAGACTTTGGGATGTTGGGTGTCTGGCCCCTGGCCTCCCAGGGAAAGAAGAAGTGGCCAAGGAGCACAGAACTCCCATGAACAGTGATTGCCAAGCACACCCCGGCACTGCTGGAGTCGGCCTGGTGACTGTGTGGAAGCTGCCTGCTGCCTCATGGCATGGAACCACACATCACTCTTTCCCAGCTGCCTGCCAGGCACTGCAGCAGGTTGCAGACAGGCAGCATTGTTAAGTATCCTTCTCAGCTGGGCTGGGCTAGCAATGGGGCTATGTATCCATGGTCCCCAACATGTTTATACAACCCACCCCACTGCTGCCACCCTGCTGTTTTAGCCAAACTGCACCTTACATTGCAGTGTAGACATGCCACTGGTGTCCAAAAACAGAGACACCATAACTCCCCCCCCCATGTGCAACAGTGATCAGACTCTAGACTTGACACACCAAGATCTCTAGCCCCCTTCTGCTAGAGTCAGGGCTGATTCAACCACATTCAGGGGTTGAAGTTAGCTGGAACGCCCCGGAATGCGTATTTTTAGGGGGCAGCGTTCTGAGGCCCCTAAAATAGGGGAACATGCCAGAACACTGCGTTTTGGGGGCCCCTAAAAATAGAAAGAACCAGAACACACCGTTCCAGCATGTTCTCCTAAGGCTGGCTCAGGGAAGGGGCTGCGGGCTGGGGCGAGCCCGGCCACTCCTTTCCCAGAGCCTGTGGTGGCCCAGCCCCTTCCTGCTGGGCCCGGTAATGCGCATGGCCTGGACCCAGTCTCAGGCTGGGCCCCCTCTCACCAGCCGGCCAGCACCAACCTGTGGCCTAGCTCCTCTCGGGCTGCTCCTTGGCCACCTTGGTGGTGCAGCTAAGAGGGGTGGGGGGGGGTTGGGGATAGGTAGGCAGCCAGTGGGGAAAGCATTGGAGGTGGGTTGGGAAGAAAGGGTTGGGATGGGGGCTGAGGAGGATATGGGTGAAGAGTCTGATGGGGGTGGAAGCTGGGGTCGGGGGTAGGTGTGGGGGGAGCAGTAGCTGGGGTGGGTGAAGGGGGGCCTGGAACTACAGGAAGGGGGCCTGGAAATTTAGGAGGGTTCTGGGGGCCGCCAAATTATACTTTAACCCAGGAGTCTCAAGCACGCAGCCTGGGGGCTGCATGCAGCTCCTAAAGCTGTTTCCTCTGGCCCGTGACAGCACTACTGTTACTGATATTTCCAATATTGTTGTATGGAAAGGTTTCAGTGGTGCAGCCCCCAGGCTAACATACCAATCCTCACGTGGGCCTCATGGTGATTTGAATTTGAGACCCCTGCTTTAACCCCTGACCATATTGGTGAAGTAGGTGGTAGCCTGGGGCACCAAAGTGAATTTGTTCTCTATTTAAAAAAAAAAAAAAATTAATACATTATCTCTTATAAAATGAGTTGGGGGTGCCAAAGTCATAGTTCACGTAGGGCACCAAAAACCCTTGGGCTAGACTGAAGTGACAACCTCTACTCGCTGCTAGTGCCCATTGGATTTAGAATGACTCCAGCTGTGTCTGCATAAGACTGGCTTTTTCATATGAACGACGGTAGGAATTTAAACTGATGTAGTTCCGTCAGTATGTTTGCGATATGGACACTCTTGGCACGATTGATCTGGAGTTTTGTTCAGCTTAGCGTGTGTCGCTTGGGAAGGAGTTTGAACTGAAGCCAAATAAGATAAGCTGTTGGTGGAAGAAGAATGTCCACAAAGAGAGTTATACCTGTATTACTACATCAGGATGACAGGTGTATTAAACTGACCCCTATGGACAAGGCCTCAGTGCCCAGCCAGTGCAGAAGGGTGTTCCATCCATCAGATGGCAGCCTGTTTTCCCCCAAATGGACTGATAGACAGACATTCCCAGTACATTATTGCCTTGGTTACTATAAATAGGACTTTTTGTGGTTTGTATTTTTCTTCCTGGCTGCTCCCTGCTAGCTCTGGACTGGAAGAGTCGCTCTGTGGCACTGTGGTTGGTGGCCGGGTACAGCAAAGCTAATCCGAGCTGCAGCTTTCTGCCTTTTCTGCGGTCACATCACCTTGCTTTGTGTTCTTGTTTCTCCCTGCAAACTGGGCTGTGTTGGATGGAGTCAGTTGGCTGGGAGGCCCATTCAGAGCTGGCCAGAGAACAGCATTTAGCTTCCATGGCAAATGGAGAGAGTTTGAAGACTTTTGTCCTGGATCATGCAGAAACACCAGAAATTCTGATTTTGGGGGAGAACAGGAACTAATTTCTCAACCAATTCCCTCTGAAGAGACCCCAGACTAGAGTTACCAGATGACAGGCAAAGGGAGGACATGTCCTCCTTTTTCCCTTCATGTCCTCCATCTGGCAGGCATTTTAAAATACATGATTTTGTCTGGCTTTTTAGTTATAGGGGTTAAAGTATGCTAGAATGCCATGGAATACCTTGTTTTTAGGGGGGAAGCTTTCCAGGGCTCCCTAAAAACAGAAGAATATTATGTTAATACTACATTTTCTCCATGTGTCCTACAACGTCCTCCTTTTTGTACTTCTCTGTCCTCCTTTCCAGGCTTTGGTATCTGGTACCACTACCCTGGACAGAATTGTTGGCCTTGTTTTGAGACAGTTGGCTGTGTGGGCAGGCAGGCACCTTGGTTGTTGGGGCATCCACGGTTTGGTGGTGGAGCAGTTGGAGTAGCTAGACAGAAGGGGACTGAGGGGCCTGTGGCTGGCTGTACAGCTGCCTGTTACCAAACAAAAAGAGGAGCCAGAGGCTCTGTGGCACCCTGGGCAGCTAAAGTAACCAGGTAAATGGGTACATCTGGCAGGTTTCCTTCAAACACTTTGATGGAACACTTCATTTCAGTCCAATCAGCATTGTCCAGTGGGAAAGCGTTCCTTCAGAGACATTCTGAGCAGTTTGTGATATGGTGTCAGTGGTGCTCTTCTCTCAGAGCATGTAGGCTGCTGTGTTGCTCTGAAACAAGCAATAAAACAAAGATGTCGTGGCCACTCTGCAAGGAAAAGACCCATGGGCCTTCTCGTTCGTACACAAGCTGTAAATGAAGTATTCTGGCCATGTTCCAACTCACCTAACCGTGCTTTCTCTGAAGTTTCAATGAGATACAGTATCCGTCTTCACTTCCTGTCCGAAACTGTGAGGTAGCATTGCTGTTAAATGGTTTCTGTGTTCCACCCCAGAGCTGGCTGCATCCAGTTACAGAGGAAGCGACCCTAGCAGATCGCTTACCTTTCTCACAGGGGTGTTATGAGTATTTTAACATGGTTCTGCTTTGAAGGAAGGACTGCGTTTAAAGGCACAAAGCAGAGCCATGTGTGGGTGTATGGGACACAAATGCCGACTGTGGTGACAGCAAATTTTTTTTGTTGCTTTTTACTCTTCTTCCCTGCCTAGAGACTAGAACGAGGAGCAATGGTCTCAAGCTGCGGTTAGGGAGGTCGAGGCTGGATATTAGAAAAAACTTTTTTACTAGGCGAGTGGTGAAGCCTTGGAATGAGCTGCCAAGGGAGGTGGTGGAATCTCCATCTTTGGAGGTGTTTAAGGCCCAGCTGGACAAAACCATGACTGGGATGGTTTAGTGGGAGTGGTCCTGCCTCTGGCAGGGGGTTGGACTAGATGACCTATGAGGTCCCTTCCAACCCTAGGATTCTATGATTCTATTAACTCAAGTGAGTGTGAGAATTGGTTACTAAATTCCAGTTGCTGGGCCAGCTCAGGAGATGAATAGGAGTAGGGCTCCTCAGAGCTACTGTTCCAGGTTGTCCTTTCAGCAGGTTCAGCCAGGTATCATGACGTCTGTGTCCACTTTGAAGGTTATCTTTGCAGCTACAGGGACTGGAGATTTAGAGCTTTTTTGCTGACATTGACATGCAGTAACCATGTGGATTACTCCAGATTTACACATGTGTAATGGAGAGCAAAATCAGGCCTTTTTAAAACTGAAAGCTTAGATCCTGTGACAATTGGAAAATAAATTGCGAGTCAGTGGTGGCGAAATTGCCTTAAATCAGCGTGCCCAGATTTTGAGTAAAGCCACCCCCCACCTCTTTTTGTTAACAGATTTTGAGTAAAGCCATCCTTTAATTTGCAGGTCTTGGTCATCCTTGGATCAAGGAGATGTCAGAGTGCGAAGTATCATTGCTTTGTACAGAGGATCCTTTAATTGTTTGCTGACTGTGTTTTTCTGCAGTCTCCAAATGCTGAGGTGAAGGGATGGTTTTACACCTGGTTTGAAGTGCCTCAGATCAGTGAATCTCTCTGGCAGAAGGAGTGGCTGGCTCAGATTTACTGCCTCCTGGACCAGACACTGCTTGCACTGTCTCACCCCCAGCTTGTGTTTCCTTTTCTCCCAGGAGCTATTTTTATCTCTGCTAAGTTCACAAGTCTACCTGCCACTTCCCTGCCTCACTTCCTTATTTACCTGCACTGCGGGAAATGTCATTTACATGCAGCTGTCTGGTTGGCGGGAGATAGTCCATTGATACTTTGGTTTGGGCTGCAGTTTCCTGGGGCTGGAATAGTAAAGGCAGATTCCCTGCTGGGCTCCAGTTTGCAACTCCGTCTGTGAATTGCTGGCCCAGAAATGATCAACTGCAAGGCAGCCGGGCTCTTGGGAGAGTAGTGCGCAGGAGGAGAACAGCAGGCGGCTGGCAAGGCCAAAGGGTAAGGTTTGCTTGTTGAGGTAATGGCACAGTCTGACTAGGGCTGGCTGGGGACTTGGGAGCCAAATAATTTATTTCTGTCTCTTGATTCATACACACATACTCCTTCCCAAGTGTACACACAGCTTCCAGGTGTGCACACACATTCACACGCACCTGCCGAGGTGTACACAGCTTCCAGGCGTGTGTACACACAACTTCCAGGTGTTCACACGCACCCACACACACCTTCCAAGCAACACACATGACACCCAGGTGTGTACAAACTCTCATACTTTTCTCAGCTTCACACACAGAGCTCTCTGATTTGTTCTGTCTCTGTCTCTGTCTCTGTCTCTCTCTCTCTCTTGCATGCACACACATGACTCGCAGGCATCTGCTATCTCTGTGCACACGTACGTGTGTCATTCCCACAGACCCACACGAACAGAAGCACCAAACAGACATGGAACACCCAGACAGATGCAGCTCAACACACCCAGGGTAGGCGCTCTTAGATTAATCCATACCACTGCACAGGAGCACGGAGATCCCCCTCCCCTGCACACACACAGGCAGTCATTCATTTTCTGTTCAGAGACTATATTTAGCTCCTTCTCAGGCCTGAAATGTGTATTCATCAGGAAGGGAACTGTGCAGAAAAGCTGACAGAAAAGAAATCTCTTCTGTTTCTACCTAGACTTGAGCCAGGGGGAGGGGAGGGAGTCTGTGTCTTCTGCAAAGACTGTGTGTCCCTCAAACTTCCCTGGGGGAGCTGATCCAGGATACGTGCCTTTGAGGCCAGTTGGTGGCCATTAGTTTATCAGGTATAGTCCTAGCCCTTTGGAGTGGCCATGGTGGAACAGACCAGGGGCCAATTGTCTCCAGTCATGACCAATGTTCCCCCTAATTTTTCATAGTCTATGTGCACAAAAATTTTCTCTTGTGCAAATTTTCAGAACCAGTATCCAAATTTGTGTGCACTCCAGTGAGTGTGTTCAAACTTGTGAGGACAACAAAGCATATGATGCAAATAATAACTAAATTTTATTTTGATATGGTGATGGAAATGGTTTTATAAATGACAAAACCTTATTTGAAGCATGCTGTTTGAACTGCCTTCTTAAAGTAGCACAAAAATATTAGCACTGTTGAATTTTTTTGTGCATGCTTTATTTTGTTGTGCGCACGGGCTTCACAACATGCGTGTGTGCGCACATGTGCACAGCTTAGAGGGAACATAGGTCATGACCAATGCAGAAGAGAAGCAAAGTGTAAAAGCCTGCAATACACCTCATGCTGCAGTGGAGAAAGGCTCTTGCTCCCTGCCTCCTGCTGGCAGTCTGCTTATGATTTCAAGCAACCGTGCTTGCCCCTGAAATGCTGGGCAGCTTCTAAACTAGAGCCCTAACCCCACTGACCTGCCTTGCGTAAATTAGGAGAGCAATGAGAAAAGGCCTTTGGACTGCACAGCAGGGAGATTGTGCTGGCAATGCAAGAGCTGTGGGCTGGGTGCAGCCTCCCAAGGGAAATGGTGGAAACCTCAGTCTCAAGTCATTTAAAATCAAGACTGGCCAAGGCTCTGGAGAATAGTGTGTAGGGACAATTCAGACCTGGTCCTCGCATGAATCAGATGCTGATAATAGCATTTGCCTGTCGCTTTTAATTTTCAGTGCTGTAATCACAGCATTCCCGGTGGGTGAATGAAGGGTCTTTGATTAGATGACTGGATGCTCCACATACCTGCTTGCGCTTCTGTCTGTGCTGCTGGGGCAGTGAACGCAGCCATTGCCAGTCTGCCGTGAAGCTTGGCCTTTCTCCCACCTCCGCTGATGTGTAAGGGTAGGGAAAAAGGGCTGGCGAACAAAAAGAAAAAGGCAAGTGCCTGTGCAAATGTTGAGATTCATAGCCTGCGTAGTGCACATATGTGGGTGGGTGTGTCTGTGGGGAGGCGATGGGAGTGGGAATGCACAGATATGGGGGTGCATGTCTGGGTGGGGGGATGATGGTGTATACCCAGCTCCAGACCAAAGGATACATGCACTAACAAGAATACATGCTGCAAACATGCCTAGGTCTGTTCCCCCAACTCCCCAGGGGCTGAAGTGCTGATGCTGGGAGTCAGCAATAACAGATGCCCAGCTCCTGGAGTGTAGATGTTCAAGCAGTGCCCTGGAGATGCCATTTCTTCCATTGCCCACTAGAGCCCTGACCTTTTCTCCTCCCTGCTCTTCCTATTTGTAAAAAGGAAACGATTGATTCTCTCATTTCCCCTGTGTTTGCAGAGTGCGTCCCATTGTCAGCTCAGTCCTCAGCCTCTCACAGCACAGCGCGGGAGCAGATGGTGGCAGTTACTGCAAGCCACCTCCAGCCGTGGCTAGGGACTGACCTGGCTCTCAGCACAGCCCAAGTGCTGCTGTAACATTCGCAGCCTGTAACGCCCCACTGGTGGGGAAGACTGCAGAAGCACAGGCCACACTGTGGGGGAGGAGCCAGGGAGCAGTGGTGTGGAGTTGACTTTAAGGTCACTGCAGCATCCCTTTCAAATAACAGCTCTGTGCTTGATTTTTTTAAAAATCTCAGGGTTTTCACATTGCAGAGGAGCCGTGAAGGGGGCATGCTTCAGTCAGGTGAGCATTGCGCTATTCCTCATCTCCCTGGGCTGAACCAGTTCCTTTCTCTTCCAAGCCATAAAGGTGCCATCTAAGAGGGCAAGAGTCAGCGCCATGCTCATATTGTCTGGTTCTGTCAAGAGGTGAATTGAACCACAATCACTTACTGGAAGGGGTTTCTTTGCCAAAGGGCATTTTTCTGACTGGGGAGTGGTTTGGGTGAGCTGCTGAGGCCACTGCACCATCTGCACTGCAAACTGAATGTGTCTGGAGCCATCTCTCCATGGAGACCTGCCAACCAAAGTAAGGATCTCAATCAATCAATCGATCTGAGTGTCATTGCTTCGTTAGCGCTGATATGACTCAAGGAGTGTGGCTGACTCACACAGGGAGCGTTGGAAATACACCTACAAGCACTTCTAACTGCATGACTAGTGAGTCTGAAGGACTATATGGCATTTGTGAGCCTCTGTTGCTAAGATGATTAGCTGCATGATTTGTAGCTTGTATGTCCAATGCTCAGTTTTATTGCTGGGGAAGGTGAAAGCTAGGGGAGTCAGGGGAGGCGGTGGGTCTCTATGTTGCTGAACAAGATGATGATTTAAATAATAGATAAGACATTGTCCTTCTCCAGGATGTTTCCTTTTTTTTCCCTGTGTGTGGGTTCCCAGGACTTCCCAAAGGAGGGTGAGTCTCCATTCAGTGACTGAGTCCATCGGTGACATCCTGAAAGGCCCACAGCAAATCAGGAGCAGGGACTGGAGAAGAACCCAGGGGTCCAGAGGCTCTCCAGCCCTTGATTTAATTTGATCACTGAAAAATGCAGACTCTCCACATTGCATTTGCAAAATGTGCCACCTTTCAAGATATATGGGCTCAGATTGAAGCAAACATTTGCGAGTGCAAAGTCTATTTATCAGTGCAACCAACTTGCACATGTAAATTCTGACTTGCACATATAGTTATTGTGAGAACATCACATAGCCATTTTGGACCAGTTTCCTTGGTACACTCAGGTTGTTTTGCGTTACTCTGGTGATCGAATTTGCAACAGATCAGACTTAAAAGGACAGCTAAACTGACTATGCATTGCAGAAGCAAATCAGGGAAGTTAGTTCCCAGTTTTATTTCTTATGTCTGACCTGTATTACTGCAGGAAACCCTCCTCGTGGACCAGCACGCAGGGAGCTCGGTGCTCTGCAAACACAAAACAAAATGGTCTAGGGCAATTATCGAATTTGAAGATCTCACCCTTCCCATCCAGCCAGTGCACCAGGCTGTAAGGCAGCTTTTCTGCTATCTACATGTAAGTTGTTAACTGCTTTGCTGCCACTACTGCCCAGCACATCAGGTGAAGGACTTTGGAACCATAGTGGCTTCCCATGTTGGCACCCATGGATCACAGGGTAATGAAGGGCCAGCAGCAGAGTGTTCAGCCCAGCTGTACCCAAAAGCTGTCTAAGGAAGCCCTAAAATTTGGCCCTTTTGAGTGCAGGTTTGCACAGGGCAGGTCAGCTGCACCATTTGTGTCCTAATGAATTCTGCACATAAGCCATTTCTGTTCTCCGGCAGGACAAGAACAGGCCAAAGCAAAGAATAAAAATTTAATAGCCAAGGTGCCTCTAGCATTTCTGATATGTTGATCACCTTGGGCACTGATACTGTTCAAGTGGTGCATGCATGTGAAATATGCAAATGACCAGCAAGTTGGATCTGATCCTTGGGCTCCTAGGACGTTGCTGTGTTCAGCCTGGCTGTGGCAGTAGGTGTCTGCAGAAAACGGCTGGCAGTAAAAAATCTGGGGAGCCTCCAGTTGGTCCCACCCACACTTTGGCAGTAGTCACCTCCTGGAGCCACTCCACAGTGCTGTTGAGTCACTGCTTAGGTGTGGCCCCAGAGTCACAGCAAACAGCCCTCTGGCCCCATGCTGTGTGTCTAGCAGGAAGGCGATACCTACTTGTTCTCTATTTGGAGACAGCCTGCTGCAGACCACGTGCAGATGGGGCAACTGGCAAGAGGGCCCCCAGTTTTTATAGCCCTCTTCCCTCCACACACTTTGTTCTCTTCTGGGAACGGCCACCGAGGCTCCTGTTCAGAAGGCAGGAGGGTTTGGCTTAGGGCCAGCCGGGTCCATTGCGTGCGCACAGACTTGAATTTGCAGGAGGACACTGGCACCATGCAGGCGTTTCCAAAGTAACACAATGCAGCTCTTCTGTGCCAGGGCGTTTGCCCAGGTTACAGCTTGTGGCATAATTGCAGAGCTGCAACAGAGTGTATGGATAGGCAAAGCCAGTTTCAAGCAGAGTGGCCTAGCCTAGCGGATAAAACAGTAAACAGGGCCTCCCAGCTCGTCTCCAGGGAGCCCACATGGGACTGTTCCCACCAGTGTAATTGTCCAGCCAGGTATTTGGAATTCCAAGCAAAGGAGTTTCCCCAGCTCAGAGCTGCACAGGATCCCCCCCAGCTGCTGGGACTCCCTGGCATGCCAGTGCTAGAGGCCAGAGTCCTCTGGTTCATGCTGTGCTTGTAGCTCAGGAAGGGGAAATTTCCCTCCCCCCATCATTTGCTTGCTGTTTCCAGCCCTAGATGCTTCTGTAGTGGTGTATAGGCACAAGAAAAAACAAACAAGGAGTCCTGTGGCACTTAAAGACTAACAAATTTATTTATTGCCAGAGCTTTTGTGGGAGAAAATCCCACTTTGTCAGAGGCTTTGAAGATATAGGTACAAGGTGAGGGAGAACTTCACCCTCTGAATCTCTGGATCTTGCTCACCATGCAGAAACTTTCTCAGATGCTCGACATATATTTTCATTGGTTAATTTCATCCCTTGAGTAGCACCGAGCAATCACTGAAGAGATGTTTGCACTGACTGAGCTTGTTTCCCTGGATGGGCATTTCTGCTAGTGAAATCAGTGCTCTCTAAGAGGCGGTAGGAAACCTGAGGCCTTGGGTGTTGCGGCTGATCCATCAATAGTCCCTATGTCGGTGTCTGAATCTAACCACATTGGGCTTTTAATGTATCCCCATCTCCCACTGCACCAGGTTGCTTCTTAACCTGGAATCCTGTTAGTTTGTAGTTGATCTCTGGTGTGACCTCACTGCAGTCAATAGCAACGCATCAAACTTGAAGATGGAGGGTGCAGTTCAGTAGTGTTTTCTGCCATACTTTAGCCCTTGGAACCTGCGACGGGACACAGTGAGATGTGGGAGATTGTCACAAGTCTGTGTAATGTCACCATGGAGCACTGGGCAGGGTGCCAGAAATCAGGGGGGATCACTTGGTTTCGCTGCTGCTTCCCAGCAAGAGAACTACAGTCAAATAGCTGCCATTCAAGAAGTGCTGTCAGTTTTATGTGACACGTAAAGGACAAACAAGGAAGAAACCAGCTAGAAATTCAGTGTTTGCTTCCTTGTATTGGTGGAGGTCTGATTTGATATTGGACTTTGTGCCAGATGGAAAGTCTGTCTATCTGCAAAGCCTTGCCAAAGTGCCCCACCCTGACCCAGAGGGAGTCCTCCTAGGAGATATTTAGTTCTGTGCACCTGAGTTCCTGAATTGCTGAGCACTTGCTGCTAGAGTGTGGGTTTATGCTACAAGTTCTCAAAATCTCTGCAAATGAGTGCCCTGTTGACTCTTTGCCTCTCTGCTGATGCTGTCAACTCATTATTCCCATAGCAATTCCTATGAGGCACCACTTCGTTTCATTCTAGAAGAGGTGGTGGTGCATCACAGAAGATGCCATCCTGCCAAAAAGGCCAGAGCATAAAGGAGAGAGGAGGCATGAGGTGGATGCAGATTGAAGTCAAACTGGCTCCAAACCAACTGGTTTGATTTGATTCTCCAAACAGGTTTCACTTTGGATAAACCTGACCCAATGTGAAACATTCTATTTCAATTTTCCTGACAGGAAACCAAAAAATACTGACAAAATGGGCTTTTTCCCAAAGAAGCACTTGTCTTTTGTGCAAATTGCATTTTCTATCAGAAAAGGACACTGATGGAAAATTCCCAGACAGCTCTCCAAGTGATACTCCTGATATCCCACCATCAACTTGTTTCACGCTGGTCCTGAAAAAGCCAGGAGTCAGCTGTAACGTATTTTTATTCCAGGGCCAGATTTTTGGCTCAGTTCTCAATCCGAGTGGTACTCAATCTGCAGTGAGGCTGTGTCCCTTTGGAATTTGCTGTGATAATAATATATGATGTACAGCTCTGCTGCTGCAGTGCCAGGGGAAAGTACTTCCTATAGCGGGTTTTTCCATTGTAGGCAAACCACGTCTCTGCATTCTTCTGTCGATGTAGCCAATGCCACAGTCCACATTTTCATTGTAGATTGGGCCTGAGGCAGACTTGCACTATATGGGACAAACCTAATGGAGTTGAGTCAAACATCATTGAACTAAGTTGGATCCCTTTGGGGTTCATTGTATTAAAAATGCAGCTGTGTCTGTGGAATGGTGTGTAAGGTATCTAGGAGGAGCTGAGGGAAGCCAGCCAGCTCCCTGGAGAGGTTTGCATCTATGGGTTCAAACTGGGTTCTCCAGGGGCCAATGGACAAAGATGTTTTGGGTAGATAGCCTAGTTTTAAACTGACTCTGGGCTTTCTTCCTGATCCATCCAGCAGACAAGATCCTTGGTCCATGGAGGCTCTTTCATTGTTCTGAACATGTTTTCTCTGTTGTGCGTTTACCTGCAGAACGAGGGCAGCTTGCATTGGATAAGCCAGGTGGTATCTGTAATCGTGGCAGTCATGCCGGTAACTATTGCTCAGGCAAACCCCAGCCAGCTCCCTGATATAGCACCCGCTCTTGATTTAGCAGCATCTATTTTAGAGAGGGAACTTCTGCTTCCTGGCTCTAAAATAACCGTCCATTGGTCCCTCTAGTTTGGCCCACCACATTCTTCCTGCCAGAGTTGTCAGTCTCAGCTTACATTTTGAGCTGTTGCGTGCAGCTATTATGACATATCGCAGACAGGGGGGTCCCCCATGACCTATCACCCTCCTTCCACTCCTCCTGCTGAATCCTGGGAAGTTTCAGGGAGGCGGTCAGGCTGGGTTGAGTTGTTCTTCCACCAGTGCAGATGATGAGTGAGGGGGTGAGGAGTTTGTAGGAAGACTGGAGAATGCTCGGTCCCCCTGAGTGCTTAGAACTATGTCGAACAAGGCTGGGAAATGTCTCTCTGAGCCAAACCATTGGCCTCATGAGATGAACCTGACCCTCGGTGTGAGGGAGGGAAGCATTAAGGGTAATACAAAGGAAATCTGTAGTAGACCTCCTCCTTAATAACGAGGTGTTGTCAATAAAGACTACATGTCCCAGCATCCAGTGCTTCATCTTAAGCTGTTTGGAATTGCTCAATGAGTCCAGCAGGCTTCGCTGGGGTGTCAAAGGGCACTTGCAATGCAATGTGCTCCATTAGTTGTGTTGCGGTGGCGGACGGAAGCCCATGTTAGGTACGAGAGTCCTGTTATGACGGGCGATCTGTGTTGTGCAGATTAGGGTCAGCCATTTGATTGAGCCAGTCTGCCACTGCAGCCTTGACTGGCCTGGGAAAAATATAGGCATTCAAAGAGCAAGAATGAATGAAACCTGGGCACATTTTTGCAAACTGGGGATTCTGAGATTGGACTTGCTTTCATCTTGAATTTCTGGTTCTTGCTCATGTACTGTTTGTCCCTTTGAAGCTACATAAAGTTGCTGTATACTTCATTGAAAGAGCACTGCAAACCCTGACATGTAAAGGGACACTCATGGCTTAGCCCTGGAGCCTGAAAACGATTCGAGTGGTGAATTTGCAGCACTGCAACTTAGCTTACCAGATTTCAAGCGGGGTCGGACCATCTCTTTTAGACTGGCTTCTGGCAAAGCAGGATCCAGGAAACCTGCTGATGTCATAATGCAAATACAGTCTGACGCAATGACATTGACTTTGTCCTGGAGAACAAAGGATTACAAGAGATGTCACTTGTCATTAGTGCATCACTCATCGGTGCAGTACCCGCAGCAGGAATTGTCAAGAGGAAGCCTGTTTTGAGGTTTCTGTTTTGCCATAGCTGTGAAAAATGTAGGGTCTGGCCCTTTAAAATGCTCCCTTGAGTGCTGACAGTCTCAGCAATTAAGATCTTACAGCGAACATCAGCATGGCATGCAACCAGGCCAGCAAAATGCCATTTCCTTGCTGTGACTGTTACAACCATGTACTGTGCACTGGTTTTTGTACACCAGTCCATTACCCAGTAGTAATTAATCCACATTAAATATGTCTTTAATTATTCACTGCTGTTTGACACAATTACTGTCCGGGTTAATTGAAGAAAAGAGATCGAATAGGGGTGCTATTGTATTTTATTAAATGCCAGTCAAATAGCAGTGGGTGACAATAACTGTTCTGCATACTTCTGCAAGCCCTCAGATGAGAGGAGCAGAGAGTGCTTTGCAAATACTAATTAATTAAGCCTCACAAACACTGCTGTGAGGTAGGTAAATATTGGTAGATTATGTTGTTCTTGGAGGGAAGTGTAGTCTAGTTGTCTGGGCCGCTGGGGACAGGTCTGGGTGCCAGGAGATCCTGACTTCTAACCTGGCCTAAGCTGCTATTTCTTTCTGGGCTGATCACATTTCATCACTCTGTGCCTCGATGTTCTGATCTGGAATACCGATGTAAATTAAACATCTGTGACTGTCTAGGTTCCCTGAATCAGGCTCATGGGGCTTGAGTTACAGGGCTGCTTAATTGTGGTGGAGATGTTTGATGTCAGGCTCAAGTCCAAGCCCAGAGCCCCTCGTTCATCGTGGCGTCCCCTTGAATGTTAGACTCTCTGCACCTTCATCTTCCAGAGCAACCCAGGAATATGGGAATCACATACAGAATGTGCTGCTGGTGCAGTCAGCAAAAGGGCTAGTGGGTGACAGTGTTCACAGGTCTACAGAAAGCAAGCACAAGCAGATTCCCCTTAATTGCATTCCCAAGACTAAAGAGGAGCTCAAATGGCCATACTAAACAGGCTGGTCCACCTAGGAAGCCTCTTGTCTTTTGACAGTGACTAAACTAGATGCTTCAGAGAAACCCTCAAAATTTACTGCCAAGTGCATTACTGTGCTGTAGATAAAAATACCTTCCTGACACTGCCAGATGATCTGTTGATGCCTTGAAGCATCAGGAATCAGAGCAAAAGCCCTCGTAATTGTTCCCAAAAGATGAATTGCAGCTGCTGTTCCTTTTTATAAAATGATTAAAGTAGTCTATAGACCTTTAATTAGTTGACTGCCTCAACAATATCCTGCAGCAGTAAGTTCCACAGATTAATTACATGTCTAATTGCAGACTGGTTTCCAAGCAGAGCGAACTCATGCTCTACTGGTGGAGTTTATAAAAGTATCTAACATGCTACTTCACTAGCCTCTCTACGTCATCTTCTCTATCAGAGGAGGAGAGGTATCAAGGAGAGGACAGTGTTGCTTCTGTCTAAGAGATACCCACGTAATGGGATTATGGAAAACATACTAAGGTTTGTGGAACACTGAACCAACAGAGATTGGTTCAAATGGAAAGTTCATATCTAAATGCTCCCACTGTGTGAATTCCTTGTTTTGATTTAAGCTTTGTTGCTAAATATAGTCGTGGGTTTTCTGAGCTCCAGTTCCTCGTTGTACGCAGTTCCCCAGGCCCTAGGTAATATGTTTTTCCCTGGAGCACTTGCTTGAAACACACTTGTTCTTTGAATCAGAGCCAGTGCTAGAATGAGCAGTGCCCGGAGCAAACAGTGTGGACCGCAGCCTTTGATTGAGCGGTGGAATGTAGCCACTCTGGGGCACCTGATGGGCAAAGCCTTGGTCACCCTGCCCTAGTTACAGCCCTGGTCAGAGTGCACTTGGGTCATTTCTTCCCTGCAGCCTCTGAGATGAAGCAGACCATGTTCCACATTGGTGAATTCCTCTTCTGAACTAAATTTATCTCAGCAAATTAATTTCAAAGGCTGTTGGAGCCTCCAATAGACAGCAGTCAGGCATTTTTATTTATAAAGAGCCCTTTGAGGAGCATGAAGCTTCAGATGAAAAATGTTCCCTCAGAAAATCTCTTTCTCGGCTTGCTCAAGGCTCTGAATTTGGAGTCCGCTGAGGGGAGCGAGTTCCCAAGGTGCTGTGGCACTGTCCCCTGTGGTGTGGGTGCTGGGAATCCCAGTGAGAAAGAAGCCAGCCAGGGAATGCACTCCAAAAATGACCAGATCAAAGTAGTGTTTGGTGCATGTGTTTTCTAGACCCCCTGGAGCCTCGTGCCACCAATATGGTAGCTAGCAGGTGATGTCACTGGAGCTGCAATGGGGAATTGAGGATGAGCTTAATGTCTCCCTCACTCATCTCTCCTCCCACAGAGTAGGTGATTGCACGGAGCTCTTCAGCCAAGAGGGAGGCAGACGCTGAGGGAACTGCATAGCAGCTAGCTCTAGAGGAGGAAGAGGGAGGGCTCGTCTGTTTCTGGTCAGGCTCCTGCCAGAATGAGATTATGTTGTCTTCTCTTGCTAGACCCTTGTCATGTATGATGAGGAGGGGTGATGGTGCCAGGCAGAACAGCAGAGTTCAAACAGCAGCCAAATGAAGTTGCTGCAGCTCCCTCCAGGCACCTGCCATATCAGCTGTGGCACCATGGCCCTGTAGGAGGATTTCTTCTCATCCGAATAGCAAGAAGAACTGCAAGGCATGGCTCTTCAGAGAGCAGACCACCTCCTTGAGGAGCTCTGCGTGAGGGACTCAATTCCAGGTCCACACCTGCTTCCTAGCTGCTTCAGCGAGTTGTTCCTGATGGTGCTGCTGAGCATCATCTTGTCTGCTTGGCAAGGGCCAGGTGTCAGAAGCACTGCTTCCAAGAGCTTTCTCTTTGGCTTAATAGCTCCCCCTCTGTGAGTGACAGTAGCCGTGCTGGTGGGAGCACCTCTCCCTTTGATGCAGCACAGTGCACACAGGGGACAGGCTGGGTGATTATGTAGAATGAGGGTGCTAAAGTGGTGATACAGAAGTGAGTTTGCAGTGTAGACCAGGCCATAGTGGCCTGGCCAGAATTACCCCAGGCAGGTTCTCAAGACAAGCTGCTGCTGGATGCCCAGCACTTGCTACCACCCAGGTATGTCAATAGATACCTGCATGGGCACTGAGCCATCAGCTCCTGTCCCTAGCCGGCTTGATGTGGGGTTCAGCATTGGAGGCTTTTTGTGCCGGGGGGGGGGAGCAGCCTGGCCTGCTCCAGTGACTCTTTGGACTGGCTGCTTGCAGTCTTCCCTCTGCACATCTTTCTCAGCTCCTCACCAGACTGGCATAAAAATCATGAGATTTACAAGAATGACATTTGGGGCTCTCTGTATGTGCCCTTTGATGTTGAAGATTTATTCCCTCTGCCTCCGGGAGTGCTAGTAACTTGACTTTTCTTTCTAAGTGGAAGCTGAGATTATAGGTAGTGGGTGATGTCACTGGAGCTGGCAAATTGGACTAGCTGAATGTCTCCCTCACTCATCTCTCCCCCTGACAGAGCTGGTGATTGCATGGAGTTCTTCAGCCAAGAGGGAGGCAGATGCCTCTGTTAGGATAAGACAAGGTTGCTGCTTCTTTCAACCCCACGCACCTACTTCTGGTACTGAAGGCTAGATTTAATTCTTTGCTAGTGCTTCTGCATGAATGATTCATACATATCCTGCTGCAGGGAGTGTGGATGGGAGGGCAGGGGTACTGGCCGTTATTTAATAGGTCACCAGACTACTAGAGCAGTTCCAATGGATTGGAAGGCCCACAGGCCTAGTTTGCCCTGGGACTATGGATTAGTCCACCGTTCCTCATGCCTTTTAAGGTGAAAATGAAGGAGCAAACAGTGTCAGTCAGTCCAGTCTAGATGCTTCAGAGAAGGGGAGATTCTGATTAGTACAGCTGCATTAGTAGAAAGAAGGAACTTGTTTATTATATCAGGAGGCCAAAAAGAGAAGTACAACCTTTAACAGCTGCCTGGCCCACCAGGAGATAAGTAGCAAAGAGAGAGAAGCTTTCAATGTGAGGGTACTTTGGTTAAAGGGCAGTTTGTCAAGTCACTTGCTGTGGTTAACCGAAGTTCTGAACCCTGTACTGAGCTGCAGCACCTCCTGCTGCTGCCACCGAAAGACTGGAATGCATTGTTGAAAGATGTAATTGTTGGGTCATGAGCATAAACGGTGGGTTACTTACCAGTAACCGTCCTTCAATATGGGCTGCTTGGATTCATTCAGTAATGGGTGTGTCCATGTCACAATGCACGATTGGTCAGAAACCTTTTTGCCTCAGCCTGTCAAAACAGGGCTAGTGGCCACCACCCCCTGGCCACCCCGTGGCTATATATGTGGATGCCGCCCCATCCCTCCTCAGTCCCTAAAAGTCGTCAACTCTGAGGAGAGGGGATGATGGGAAGGTTCTGAATGAATCTGAGCAGCCCATCTCGAAAACGATGGTTACTGGTAAGTAACCCACTGTTCCTCTTCAAGCGCTGCTCGGATACATTCAGTAATAGGTGACTGCTAGCCATGCTGATGGATGGTGGGTGGAGTTGGGTTCTTTTCCGCCTTCAGCACTTCACCCCCAGGCAAAGGGAGGTCGATAGGTAGTAAGGTGTGTCCTAGGGGAAAATAATGGCCTGCGCCTCTTGAGTACTCCCTGTTTGCAATCAACAGAAGTGGGCAGCCTAAAGTCACCTTATCATGGGAAAAAGCGAAAGCGCAACCACCAATTCAAGGACTGGTGAGGTGCCTTCAGGTAGGGGACATCGGGGGCAAGTGCTAAGCATCTGTCAAGGATTGCAGACCAGATACATCCCCTGGCCTTAGGCCTTCCATATGTACCTTTGCTGGTGACGGGGAAGCTAATGTGGGTCCCGGAGGAAAAACTCGGCCTACTAGCGAGTACATGGAGGCAGAGATGGGAAGGGGAAAAAAACCCTTACTAGTCCAGCCAAGGAAGCCAATCACAAGAGGGTACAGAGAAAATGAACGACCACTTGGTAAACCTGGTTCCTCAGTGGGCAACCCAGAGTGGCAATTGGATGCCGAAAGTATTCCTTCAGATGTCTGTGGTTAGACATAGTTGCCAACAGGTGAAGGGGCAGGGAAAACCTGAGGCCAAAAATAGTCAAACGAGCCATGGGGTAAGAGGTTGAACTACCACCTTAGGGCGAGAGCAGGAAGAAGACTTTTAAGGTCTAGGTACAGAGGGAAAACGACCCCAGCTCTGTTTGATGGGGTTGGGAGTAGGGGTGTGGGTACTGTGTTAGGGTGCATGCGCCTCCCCACCATTGCTAGGGGTGCAGCAACTAGGGGGAGGGAATGGATGAGAGCAACAGTTGCCCAAGACCATAAAATTCCCTTGGAGCATATGACATATTCCTTTCCAAGAAACATGTGGTGGAGAGTGAGCTGAGAATATGAGCAAATCTCTGGCTCTGGGTAGAAAGGCCCTTGAAGGGAGTGGTAAGGTACACCGGGAGACCAGTTACTCCCTCCATTAGGTACCCCAGTGCAATAGGAAGAGCACCCGAGGATAACCCCAACACTGAGGGTACATTAGAGAAGGGAGATGTCACATACAAGGAAGAGGGGGAAAACAGGACCCGGGCCTGTTGACCACCCCTGCCAGGACTGGACAGAGCCAGGGAAAAGAAGACCCAGATTGGAATACAGGAGGTAAGGAAAAAAACGGACCACCGAGTGTAGTATCACGTGGCAGGGATAAAAGAATTGCCGTCAATCAGCGGCTTTACTAGTTACCCCCCCGTAGAACCGGTGGGTGAAGATTGGAATACAGGAGGTAAGGAAAAAAACGGACCACCGAGTGTAGTATCACGTGGCAGGGATAAAAGAATTGCCGTCAATCAGCGGCTTTACTAGTTACCCCCCCGTAGAACCGGTGGGTGAAGAGAGAGACACTGGGCATAAGACCCAGGAGCCCTCTGAGCCACTTGGTGGGGTCAGAGTGAGTTGGGAAAAGGCCTACTTTGCAGTTAGATGGGGATACGTTCCGACCCTAGAAGAAGAAGGCTGCATAAGGGAGTACCCCAGGTCGACTTGTCAACCCGACGGACTTGCAAATGTCCTGATTCTGTTCTCTCAGTGGCTGGGGCAGGGCTAGCTCATGGGTGCATTCCCGCTCCCCTGGGCAGGGCCCTTGTAGGCCTTAGTGCCACTTTCTCTAATACGCAGTGTCCTTATGGAGATGAGGAGGAGGGAGCCAGTGATCTTGGTGCCTCTGGACTATCCCAAACCGCACTGGTACTGTGATTCTGCAGGACTTATCCTGTACCTGAAGGTTTGGGGATTGCATAGTTAGTCAAGCAAGGGAGGCTTCGCTCCAACAGGAGACATTGGGGTTTCCTCTTCTAGTGGAGAGGGAGAAGGAAAACAAAGCAGTTCCGCTAGGGTAAGGAGTCCTTAAAGTGTGTTAGCACAGAGGACTGGGGATAGCCTGACCAGGGAAGGGGAGGTATAACTGCACCAGAGGGTTCTCAGCTTAGGAGGCCTTTACGCAGGAGTGTAGAAAAATGCATGTGCACCCAGGGAATTACCAGCTAGGGTGAACATGAGCTACAGGCTCAGCAGTTGATGGGGAAGGAGTCCCAAGGCCACCGATTCGAATCTCGAGGGCAGACGTAACCAAGTTGACAGGGTCTCATGAACCTGAGGTGGAAAACCCCAATGACCTGAGGAAGGAGGGGAAAGGGGGCACAGAGGCCACCCCATCTGTAAGGGTACTCGGTCCTATAACCCTTCACACGTACAACCTATCGTGTCTCCTAGTGACCACGTGTTCTGCTATGGGGTAGGGGAGGGCAGGTGAGAGAAGGCTTCTCCAACCATGACCCAAGCAGTCCCTGATTTCGAGGGTAGCTTCTTCCGAGCCAAATAAGAGGGATACCCAGGTGTTGACCCTTATGGGTCCTCGAAGCTAAACAAGGCATGGCACTGGCTGGAAGGGAAGTGGGGGGGAGCGTCCACTGCAGAGGTTAGATCCTTAGGGGATTCTGATGGAACCACCAGGTGATATTTGTGGGAGGAGGGCAGTACCCAGGCTTAGGATTTTGTCTCGGGGTCACCTTCCCAAGCAGGGCAGGTGCGCTTTTCTTCTGGTACTTGAAGTAGACCAGGTGATGGTCTCCTGAGACAGGGGGAAGCAGGAACCCTGGTTTGATGTTAGTTCAGTTGGCCCACCAACTGAGGGAATAGGATGTTCTGCGAAGTTAAAATTGTACTTGCGACCTTAAGAAGGGTGGAAGGTACCTGGTGGAGCAGACCAGAGGGGCATAGAGTAAGCGTTGACTGCCCCTTACGGGCTAGGGGGATGGCTAGCAGGCCAAGAAGGCAACATGCCTGAGTATTTTACTACCTCTCGGGGGTCCTGGGCACTACAGAGCATGACATCCGTTTTGGCCAGGAACAGGTGCCCACCTTCAAAGGGGAGGTCGAGTATGACCTGCTGGGAGGAGGGAGGCACCCTCACCTCCCAGAGCCAAGTCACTCACTGCAGAGCTACGGCTGAGGCCACACTACAGGTTGCTCTGTCCGTGGCATCCAGGCAGATAACAACAGGTCCTGGGATGCTATCCTGCCCTCTTCAAGGAAAGCATCATGGTCCACCCTATTCACCTGTGGGAGGAAATGTCTGAACTTGTTCACAGACTCCCACACATCCATGACATATCTGGCTACCAAGGCCTGATTCTTGGCTACCTGCAGCTGGAAGGTGGAGGAGGAGTAAACCTTCTGCCCGAGGAAATCTAACTCCCTCACATCCCTCGACACCAGGAGAGGGTCACAAGAATCCTGCCCTGGGCCTAGTGCTGCTTCCACCACCCCTTGAGACAGTGCTGGGTAGTGGGTGAGGAAGGGAAAGTACCCTGCGGGGGCCTGGTATTTATGGCTTGCCATATCCGATAGGGGGACAATGGACCCAGGGGTTTGCCAACGTGACATGGCAAGGTCCTGTACACTAGGGTGTAGGGGAACTGTTATGGGCTCAGGTGAGGTGAACGCCGGGCTGAACAATGAGTCACTAGGCCCTGTAGGAGAACGAGCCTCCAACCCCACATGAGCACAGACACGGCGAAGGAGGTCAAAGTGTGCCGTGAGGTCCCCATTGTACGAACAGGGTGTGGGGTTCAGGGCTCTGGCTGGTTCTGGAGGACACGGGGCCGGGCTGGGCAGAATGGTACTGCGGGGACCTGTTGGGGTCTCCTGGGGAGACCATTCATAGGGTCAGTACCCATAGGGGGTCGGTACTGAGGGCCATGGACAGGGCTGTTTACTCCTCCTTGAGACACCTTCCTCAGAGCTTGGGGATTGAGAAGCCTCATGGGGCTGTGTTTGCGGTGCCGAAGAAGGCAGGGTAATGCGGCGCCGAGGGGAGGACTCAGCGGTACTGAGGCCTTCTTGCATGGTTGGCTCTGGCACTGAGATCGGTGACAGAGTTCATTACCGCTTTTGGGGCGACCATGTTCCCAAAGCGAAGGGCACTGCGGTGGGAGGTATTGGCAGGAGGAGGAGCGCCTTCACTGCCTCAAAGGCCTCTGGAGTGGTAGGGACTGGCACCGGCTTCTGCTGGTCCAGAGGCGACCCCTGGTTGGGGAACATAGTGCAGCACTGAAACTTCAGTACTGACGCTGGTACTGAGCTTGCCTTCTTTTGCTCTCTAGGAGAGTGGCGCTGTGAAGACTCCAGTGCTGAGCTGGCAGACGGTGCTGAAAGAAGCCCCGAAGCTTTGGGGGTAGACTGCTGCACTTGCTCTGAGGCCAGCGCACGGCGCCTTTGCTCTCTGTCCTTAGTGGTCCGTGATTTGAAGGACTGACGGAGCAAGCGGTGACCAGATGGGCTTCACCCAGGCACTGGAGGCACTTCTTGTGGGAGACGTCCTGCAGGAAGGCCTTGCCACAGGCAGCACAAGGTTTAAACCCTGGCATGGCGGATGGCGAGTAGGAGCGATGTTGCTACTCTGAGGCTTGTGCTTGGTGAGAGTAGCACTTTTTGGTGGAACAACATTCATGAAGAGGTTCTCGCAGTTGAGTGAGTGGCTCATAAAAGAAGCAAAGACAGGCTGCTTGTGTGATTGCAAGGGGCAGGCTGCTCCGATACTGTCGCTGAGGGCGGAAAATGGAACTGAGGAGAGATGAGGCAGCGGCCACATATATAGCTATGGGGTGGCCTGGGGGTGGTGGCCACCAGCCCTGTTTGACAGATTAGGACAAAAAGACTTCTGACCAGTCATGCGCTGCGACATGGGTACACCTATTACTGAATGTATCCGAGCAGCGCTCGAAGAAGAATGATTTCTTTTTCAGCTGCGTCCCTAAGAAAAAGTTTCAAAACCACTGTCTTAGACGCTCAGAAATGAATTTCTCATCTCTACATTTCTTCCCTTATCCGTTTTTAGAGATCATTTCGTCTTTCTGTTCCTTAAAAGCAAGTTGCAGGGGTAATATGAAAACAGGATCAAGCCCATTCTGAATGGGTGATCACTCCTTTCTGAGAGAGAGAGCGAGAGCAAACGGGAGGGCAGTGTTTCCCACTCTTGTAACGTTTGATGATTTTTCAGTACTGGTAGTCTTGTGTGTTTTTCCTCCCCCATTAGAAGGTTTCTGGCCCTCCTGGTTGCAGGGGAAAGCTTTAAAACATGACCCAAGTGCTTCTCAGAGTCTCAGGAAGAAAATAAAAAGAGCACAAAGTGCATTTAAAAAAAACCCTTGAATTTTATGACGACAATCTCCTGGTTTTGGGGGCCTGACTCATCATTTTGGAGCCCTTGCTGTTGACCAGACATGCAGCTCACATCCGTGTTACCACAGTGCTGTATCCTGAGATGTCTTTAACTTGAAGATTGCACAGAACAGAAACCAATAATAATACAACCCATGTGAAACATAACAAGCAAGGAGTCCTGTGGCAATTAAAGGCTAGCAAATTTATTTATTGCATGAGCTTTCATGAGAGAAAATCCCACTTCGTCAGATGCTTTGACTCCTTGCTTGCTTTGCTGAGCTAGACTACCACCGCTACCCCTTTGGAATGTAAAACATATTTATTTGCTAAATAACCCAGGCATAGCCTGGTTAGTTGGAGTGTTCAGTATCTAAACCAGGGCTTCTGTCCAGGGTTCAGCTGCTCTGTTGTAAAAAAAAATGATGCAAATTGTTTGCTTATTTTATATGTCTGTTGTCGTATGTATGATCCATATGGACTGCAGAGTTCTGGGGAGGTTTCTGAGGATTGACTTGTGCTCCCTCTGCTGGACAAATGGCAGTTCCCTTTAAGAGTGGAATAAACATTTGCAGAGTCCTCTCAAAACAGGAGCGACTTGGGTGTCTTGCCAAGCCAGCAGTGGGCTTTTAAGTGAATTTTCTATAGTACTTCAGACTCTGTGGAGCTTTGGCCCTCCGCACTAGCCTGGCAGATCTGAAGAGGTTTCAGGTAGCGAACATTTTAGAGATCTCCAGGCCTGAAGGCCGATTTAAAATCCAAGCCCCCTCATCTGTACTTTGGAGCAGGCAGCATAGCCAGTGCCTGCCTGGGGAAGGGAAAAGGTAAGAGTTCATAGCAGACTTGGGGATAGCTGAGAGGCAAAGCATGACTGCAATGTCATCTGGAAAAACCTGATCTTCACTCCACCTCTTTGCAAACCTGCTACCTCAGGCCAAGTCCACAGCCCCAGCTTGGGCATAGTGGGGTTCTGACAGAGGGGTTCTGGTCGTCTTAAGGCATTGCCACAAGAGCTAGCCACCAACAGGTTGATTCTTTACCACTCAGAGGCAGCTCCCTCTAAAGTCAATGTTATGGTCCAGTGCTTGTTATAAGGCATGCTTTAATTTAGGAGCACCCAGCATTTGCCATGCAGAGGGCCCACTTCCTGGGAGTCAGAGGGAAGCATTTTATTTGCACAACAGTTACATAAAAGTTTCACCAAAAAGAAAAATGTGCCGTTAATGAATGCAGCAGTTTGTATGGTTCTTGGCAGCTGAATAGCGATCACTTGTTTGCTTCTTTCTGCATTGTGTAAACTGGCAGTTGATGGGTTTTGTCCTCAGTCTGAAGTCACAGGGGTGGGGGTGGGGGCAGGGGCGGCTGAGGAGAGAAGAAGATTGCAAATGGTTTTATGGAGTCAGAAGATAAAGTCACCTCCAAACTAGGGCACCCCAGGCTATGACCCCACGCAAAGGATGTGTATGGGCTCATTTAGTGTGGCTGAATCTTCCCGTGTACTGTGCACTCCCAACCCTCCTGGGATCCTCCTACAATGCGTGTATATCTCTTTGGGGGAGGGAGCTCTTTGCTCTTTCTTATTCCCCCACCCTGTATGGACTGGGAAGCCAGGAGGTGCAGTGGAGATTTGATATTGCAAGTGGTCTTGGAGGAGGGTGATACTAAGAGATGCAGCATTCGAGTAGCTGGTCCGTCATTGCTGTGTGCCATCAGGACTGGTTTTGGACAGGCCTGGGGGCGGGGGTCTGCCTGCAGGACAGGGTGCTGTCGGTGTGTCTGGCAGTGGACCATGATGCCATGTCAGTAGTGTGGTGCTGGCACCACAGCTTCAGACTGTGGGCTGTAGTGTCTGAGTTGCCAAATGTCAGCCTGGTGTGGGTGCCATGTTGGCCTGGTGTACTTAGCCAGTGTGGTTGGAATTAGTTGGATCATATCCAGGGACAGAAAAGCCCGTACTGGGTTTTTTGGGTTTGTTTTGTTTGGTTTTGATGGTTGGGGGCCAGAAGTCAATTTTTTCCACTTTGTGGAACTTCTGTGTCCTTCTGAGCTTTTCCAGTGACCATGCTATGAAAGAGTTCTGGTACCCTGGACATTTGGCTCTCACTTCATTGTGTGAATGGAAACAAGAAACATTCTAAGCAGCTAAAAGAGGAGCCAAGAGAGGATAATGGTACTTGCTCTGACTATCAGGAAGGCTGTTGAACTGTTCCGAATCCTAGGAGGGAAGGGGAATGGGTGGAATCCTTGGTGACAGGGAAGTGAAAACAAGCCGTAAATGGACTGGAGGAGGAAAAATCTATCATCCTTTTACATCAAGTGCAAGTGCATGGGTGCCAGGGGTTGCCAACACCAGCTTTAGTAACTAAACTAAAGATTTTAGTAACTAAAACTAAAGATCTACTAGAAAAGGAAAAAATAAACCGTAAGAGAAATGTTAAAGAATTAAAACAATGACATATATACAACATAAGATTTGAAAGTCTATAGATATCTTGTTTCCAGTACAATTGTGATGTTTGCTTGTAGTGTCCCTCTGGTGTACATCCAGTACTTGGATGGTTCTCAGCCTCAGGAATAAGATGGAGTCCAGGGTTGATACCCTGGCTTCCCAAAGACACTCAGTTCATTGTGTCACTGTATTTCCATCCTAATGCTGTAAGGGTGTTGCAGTTTGCACTGAGCAGAAGAGTTTGTTTAAAATGCAGCCAACATATAATGCAGTATGGGATTGTACAAAGACTTAGTACTTTTGTGAAGCAATTTCAGGAGTTTCCAAAGGGCTTGGCTGATCACGGGCCGGAAGGACAGCTTCAGTCTCCATGGAAATCTTGTTTGATGTAATTAACAACAAAGAACTGGAAGTTCACAACAGCGAATAAAAAAAAAAAAAAGATTTACTGTGGGGACAGGTCTTGTCCATTACTATGCTGTTGCAACTGATCTCAAATACAGTGGCCACATAGGCGGTGCTCCAGATACGAAGAGGCAGGTGTCCTTCTCTTCTATCATTGTTGTGTTTTTCTTTTCCCTGCCTCCTCCAAAAGAATGTGAAGAAACACAGGACAAAGTTGGAGCCCAAATTATGATGCTTACTAAATATGCAGAAACATACAGGTGTTCTGATGGGTTTTTGGCAGGTTCTAAAACATGGATAACAGTGAGTGTCATTAGAGGTCCTACTAGCTATTTAGAGCAGTGACTTTAAACCTGGGGTGCATGGACTGCTTTGGTGTGCAGTAGGTGCTGATTTCCAAAAGTGTCCACACCTTTTGGAAGTTTTTAGAGGTCCACAAAAGAAAAAAGGTTGAAACACCCCGATGTAGAGAGGACACTGCCCCATTTCAGTACACTATGGTCATCTAAAACCGAAGATCTAGATGCCTACCTGAAATCTGCTATTGTGAATGAGATGGTGTCATTGCATCAAAATATTTGGAAACAGAAGTAACATGATGGGAGTCAGAGCAACTGAATGGACAGTAACGTCAGTTTTTAAGTCTGCCTCATCTACAGGGCAGTAGTGGAGTGTGTTTTTAGCACAGTCAGCTTGTTTTTGTTCGTAACCTTTTAGTCAACTAGGTACTGCGACAGCAAAGAAGCTGCCCATTTTTGCAATTTTATTATGTATCCATAAAGCCTCAGCTCCTGGAGTCATGTGAATACAAAATATTCTCCGCTTTCATTTTGAAAAAAGAGCAAATTTGTAGGTTTCTGGCTGCAGTAAAAAGCACAAAATGTGACCCAAGTGCAGCCAAAGGGCTCAAAGGCCAGAAGGCAAACAGAAAGAACTCCACATGTATAACTTTGTTTTAAAAAAATCCTCTTTAAAAAAATCAAGCCAGTCTTGTGATTTTGGGGGGCATCAATTTGGTGATGGAAGGTCAGGTTAGGGACTGCTTAAAGAAGCTGGATGTGCAGAAGTCCATGGGGCCGAACAAACTGCATCCAAGGGTGCTAAGGGAATTGGCTGATGAGATAGCAGCACCACTGGCCGTTATCTTTCAAAACTCATGAAGAACGGGGGAGGTGCCAGAGGATTGGAAAAAAGCAAATGTAGTGCCTATTTTCAAGAAAGGGAAAAAGGAGGATCCGGGGAATTACAGACCAGTCAGCCTCACCTCAATCCCTGGAAAAATTATGGAGCAGGTTCTCAAAGAATCCATCCTAAAACACTTAGAGGAAAATAAAGTGATCAGGAACAGTCAGCATGGATTTAACAAGGGTAAATCATGCTTGACCAATCTCATCTCCTTCTATGATCAGATGACTGGTTTTCTGGATGCAGGAAGAACCGTTGATGTGATATACCTTGATTTTAGCAGGGCTTTTGATACAGTTTCCCACAGCATTCTCATTGGCAAATTAAGGAAGTATGGTTTGGATAGGTGGACTATAAGGTAGATAGAAGACTGGCTGGATCAACGGTTTCAGTGTGTAGGAATCAATGGTTCCATGTCTAGCTGGCAACCAGTCACGAGTGGTGTGCCCCAGGGGTCAGTCCTGGGGCCGGTTCTGTTCAACATTTTCATCAATGATCTGGATGATGGAATAGACTGTACTCTCAGTAAGTTTGCAGATGACACCAAGCTGGGGGGGGGACCAGTAGACACGTTGGAGGGCAAGGACAGGATTCAGGGAGACCTAGATTAATTGGAACAGTGGGCCAATAGAAATCTTATGAGGTTCAGTAAGGACAAGTGTAAAATACTGCACTTAGGACGGAAAAACCCCATGCACTGCTGCAGGCTGGGGAACATTCAGCTAAGTAGCAGCAGTGTAGAAAAGGACCTGGGGGTCATGGTGGATGGGAAGCTAGATATGAGTCAGCAGTGTGCTCTTGCTCCCAAAAAGGCCAATGGCATACTGGGCTGCATCAAAAGAAGTGTTACCAGCAGATCAAGGGATGTGATCATTCCCCTTTATTCTGCACTGGTGAGGCCACATCTAGAATACTGTGTTCAGTTTTGGGCTCCCCACTACAAAAAGGACAGGGACATGCTAGAGAGAGTTCAGAGGAGGGCAACCAGAATGATAAAAGGGCTGGAGCACAAGCCCTATGAGGAAAGACTGAAAGCATTAGGCTTATTTAGTCTGCAGAAGAGAAGATTGAGGGGGGATTTGATAGCAACCTTCAACTACTTGAAGGGATGCTCCAAGGAAGATGGAGCTCGATTATTCTCGGTAGTAACAGAGGACAGAACGAGGAGCAATGGTCTCAAGTTGCGGTTAGGGAGGCCGAGGCTGGATATTAGAAAAAAACTTTTTTACTAAGCGAGTGGTAAAGCATTGGAATGAGCTGCTGAGGGAGGTGGTGGAGTCTCCATCTTTGGAGATGTTTAAGGCCTGGCTGGACAAAACCATGACTGGGATGGTTTAGTGGGAGAGGTCCTGCCTCTGGCAGAGGGTTGGACTAGATGACCTATGAGGTCCCTTCTAACCCTATGTTTCTATGATTCTATGTTTGGGGTTGGCAATTCTATAAGTATTAGAGTGCGTCGTGAGGGAGTGGATATTTTTTATTGGCCCAGCTTTTGTGATTAAATGAACCAAGCTTTTCAGCTAACTGGTGATCTTCTTCAGGTCTGGGTCTGTGCAGCTCAAAAGCTTGTGCGTGGTCACACGAGGAGGTTGAGGTAGAGTATGCAGTTTAATCCAAGTCCCCTCAGCCCCAGCATAATGCTCTAACTGAGTGTTTCCCAATCATTGTACTATTGCACACAGGTGTGCCATCAGGTCTGACCAAGTGTTCCACAAAATTTTTTGAAAAACTACTCAAAGAGCTCTGGATTGGCTCATTGGCTCATGAATATTCATGAGTTCATTTGGAAGCCATACAGTGGTGTGTCTCAAATTAAGTAAAAATAAAAAGGTGTGCCACAGCAGAGAAAATGTTGGGAACCACTGCTCTAACTAACCACTGGACCATCCTTCCTCTCCAGGGGGTACTGTGGTATCTGTTCTGTATTTAATTGATACTGTATAGTAGCAGGCGGGGCACCCTTCTATGGTGGTCTTGTAGTTACAAGGCTTGAATTCTACCAGTTTAGATCCATAGGTGTGCGTTGCTCTCCTTCTGTAGGACTTTTGTAAGTACAGAGGTCCTAATTCAGGAAGGCCTTTAAGCCAAGCACATGCTTGAGACTGTTCATGTTCAGGAAAGCATTTAAGCTTGCAAGGGCTTATTAGCATGGGCTTTCCTGACTTTCTTGACTCACAAGCAGACCATAACTCCATTGACCTCGAGGGCTAATAGTGTATATAGCATGCTGGCCCAGATTGCCTGTGGGCAAGGTTTAAAGTGGGCTGGAATGCACCAGAACGGCGTTCCAGGGCCTGCTATTTTTGGTGGGCCAGTGTTCTGGGTCCCCTAAAAATAGAAAATGGAGCCGGCGCATTCTAGCAGGGCAGGTGCCACTCCAGGAAGAGGGGAGACATGCCTGCCCTGCTGTGATGTGCCGGCCAGCCCCCCTGCGCATGTGCAGGCCGTGCAGCCTGGAGGAAGAGAAAGGGGCGTTCTGCTCCCCACCTCCAGCCTTAAGAGTCTGTGTGCTGCTGAAGCTAAGCTAGCACTGCACAGGGCCTGGCCTCTCCTCGGGTGGCTCAGTGGCAGAGGAGAAGAAGGGGTCTGGATGGTGGTGGGCTGGGAAGGTGTGGAGGGGGTTGGGGGGCTGAAGGCTATGGAGTTGGGGAATGGGGATCAGGAGACTGAAGGGGGCTGGGAACGTGTGGAGGGGGTTGGGGGCTGAAGGGGGTTGAGTGAAGATGGGGGAGCCTGCGGGGTAGGGTTTAGGAGGGCTAGAGTGTGGACATGGGGGCAGGGAGCTTGGGGAATGGGGATTGGGGCTGAGTAGGACATGGGGAGAGAGTGGTCTGATGGGGCTAGGCCTTTTGGGAGCAGTAGCTGGAGTGGGGGGGCAGCAGTTCCGATGGGTAAAGGGGGCCTGGACATGCAGGAAGAGGGCCCAGAAATTTTGGAGGGTTCTGGGGCTTGCCAAATTATGCTTTAATCCCTGCCTCTGGGCATTGCAACAGGCCAAGCATGAACCAGAAAAAGGAGGGGCTGGGTTGTCTCTTCTTTCACATTGACGTCATGCCACTGTCTTCCTGGTTTATCTTGGATGGAATGAGATTGGATCTGGGCTCAATGGGTTTAATTGTGCAAATCTAGCACAGACAGACTGAAGGCTTGTGGAATGTGTAAAAGAAGGGAACCCCTCTCTGGGGAAATAGAAAACCTTAACATGGGTCTTATTTTCCGGGGAGGGTGATCTTTAACATTGGGAGTAATTAATGAGTGGAGCAACTTACTGAAAGTCAAGGGGGATTCTCCATTGCAGACAAGTTTTCAGTCCAGACTGGCTGTTTTTTTTGAAAGCTTTGTTCTAGGGATTATTGTGGGACAGGTTTCTGACCTTTGTGAAAGAGGTCAGACTTTGTGATCACAGTGGTCCTTTCTGGCCTTGGAATCCGGAAATTTATGATTGGTGAGTGAGTTGTGGCCACAGAGTGCCTGTAGCGTCTCTGCTTCTGTCTGTGTGGTCATTTATCTGACTGCCACAGCACAGTTAACTAACTGAATCCTTAATGTCCTCTCCCAGCACATTTGATAATATGTGATGTTAAATCATTCCTTGTGTGTGTAACCGGCTGCCCTTCCCCTGCCTCTCCCTGCACTGTTCAGAGTGTATTTTCTGTCATGGAAGGTGGTCTCTATCACAGACAGGGGATTGAAAATCTTCCTGTGAGATCATCACTATGGCAATTCACCAGGACATTATTCAGGGCTGGATTTGGGCCTGGCACCAAATGTATTGTGAAACCAACTAGTGTGGGGAGGGATGCAGGGAGTTGGTCCCCAGAACCAGGGGCAATGGAGCATGGGGTGGATTGACACCAGGAGGCATTGGATATGGGGGGATTGTTCCCTGGGGGCAATGGGGCATGGCAGGGAGGGTCAGGGTCCTTGCCTCTCCTTTGGAGCTGGGATGAGAGGCACTACCTCTTTTCTCCTTGCTTGCCCCCTAGAGGAAGACTGGGCCTTGGACCTGAATAGATACTCATGTTGTTGTGGTTCTAGTGCCCCACACCGTTGCCCCCATGTGAAGCCAACACTGCTTATGCTCCCTGATTGCCAACGGGAGCTCTCTGTCATCTGGTGGAAAGGGTCAGTATGGCTCCTGGCCTGCTCCATGCCAGAAACAGAGGGCCACACAGGCTGTTGGTCACCCGCCCCTAGGGAAGATGCCCCCCTCCTGAGCCTACCATGCACTTGGCTTGGGCTGGGTATGTAGGTGTCTAGAACGTGCTGCCTCTCAGGTCCCAGGTTGTTAAGTGGGCCAGACCTTCAGTTGGCAACATTGGGTGTAAAGTCAGTGACTTTGATTATACTGCCCTTAGTTATGTTGTGCTCCAGGCTTGGACATGGGTTGCCAGCTCTGCTCCCTTAGCATGTTACCCCTTCTTCCAGCAGCACCCTCTGATTCCAGAGCTGTGTCTCATGACTTTGCTGGCTCGTGCCAGGCTCTGCCTGGAAATGATCCATGCATGCCTCACATCCCTTGCACACAAGGGCTTGTTTGCTTTGGTGAGCTGTGGGTCGAGGTGCAAAAGCTGATGCATTCCCTGGATTCTCTTTGCAGAAGAGTGTGAAGGAGGGGCTGTTATTGAAGCAGACAAGTTCCTTCCAGAGGTGGAAGCGGAGATACTTCAAGCTGCGGGGCCGGACACTGTATTATGCCAAGGACTCCAAGGTAGGATAAACCCAGCAGTCCTGAGCTGGGGAAACTGTGGGGGGTGGTTCCTTCATGCAGTGCAGGGTCACAGAGTAGCACCATGTGATGGCTGCCATTGCTGGTGGGCACCCAAGGGGTTCTGCTGAGGACTTGTAACAACCCATGCTTTGAGCTCTGCAACCTCCTTAGCCAGTACAGCAGCTGACTTGCCCTCAACGGGCGGGCACAGAGGGACCTATTAAACTCAATGCTCTGTCCCTCCTGCAGGCATATCCTCAAACATGAGAAGAGCCTGGAGACACCTTCCTGGCCTCACACCATGGGAGCTTGGGGCTCCCTTACCGCCCCTGGATGTCCAACAACCTAATTTGGGGTCTCCTGTCCTTCAACTGAGGGATCTAGTGCATTCTTGCTATCCCTTCAGGGTAACCATGGAAGGAAACTCAAAGGACAAAGGCCTTCTCCTCCCCCAGTATGCATGCACACCCACTGATATCTAAGTGCCCATGCACAGTCACTGCTATGTGCACACACCAAGCCCACAGATCTACACACACCCCCTTTTCAGCCAGCCACCTTCTGAAACGCACAGCTGGTTCTGGAGACATTAATCAATTCACTCTGTTTTCAGACATCTGAGCTCTGTTTGTTGCTCCAGATTGCCAGAACGCAGTCCCTGTTGACTGATCCCCAAAAAGCAGCCAGCCCCTGTCATAGGTGCCATGTTGCATGGCAAGACCAGTCACTCGTCAGCCCATCAGAGTGGGTCATGTGGCAAGCAAGGCAAACAGTGATTTCATGACCTCTCTAGGGCATGGAACAGGTCTCCCCAGGCAGAGCAGAAGGCTCCAAAAGGCTGAGGAATCAGGGAGGGGAAGGGCCTGCCTAGCCAGGGCATGGTCATTCCCTAGTGTGCTCCAGGACTTTGCTCAGCTTAGTTTATAAGGGGGAGTTTCACAAGCCCTTAGCATTGACCTAACTCTGCTCCCATGTGAGTCAACGTGAGTAGAGCTAGGCTGATGAGAAGATCTTGTTCCTCAGAGCTATTGAGGTGCTTAACTTCCATTGATTTTGATGAGATTCAGGCACTTCAGTACCTTTGAGGATCTGGGTTTTGAAAAGCCCACCCTGATTGTCTTCAGTGAGAGAGCTTATAGTATGTCCTCTGTGAGCCTATGTGGTGACCAGCTAGACCCTCCCACTCTGCTGGGCAAGGTTACTGACACCCAGGCAGGAGCACTGTAAATCATTTCACTGCTGGGCTGCAAGAGACCTTGAGAGGGCCTCGTGTCCAGTGCCCTGTGCTGAGGCAGGGGCCAGTGGCCCTAGACCAGCCCTGACAGATGTGTATCCAGCCTGGTCCAAAATGTCTCCGGTAATGCGGATCCCACAGTCTCCCTTTGATGCCAATTCCAGTGCTTAATTGTCCTTCTAGTTAGAAAGTTTTTCATAACATTTAACCTACATCACCCTTGCCATAGATTAACCTGATTACTTCTTGTCCTGCCTTTAGGGACCCTGGAAAGTTTTTGATCCCTATCCTCTTAATAACAGCCCTTACAATATTTGAAGACTATGATCAGTTAGTCCCCTGTTCAGTCTTATGTTCTCAAGATTGATCATGTCCTCTTTTGTTAACTTGTCTTTGCAGGTCTGTTTTTTGAAAACTTCTATTGCTTCCTTCTTCAGTATGTCCATTTCTTTTGCGAAATTTAGCACGCAGAACTAGGCACAGCACTAAACAAAGTGTGGCAGTTACCTCTCATGTCTTGACACTCCTATTAATGCACCCTGGAATGATATTGGCTGTTTTCACAAATGAACCACACTGTTGACTTCTATTCAATTTGTGATCCACTGTAATCCCAGATCCTTTTCACCTGTACTGCCAGTTACTCCCCGTTTTTAGTTGTGCATTTGATGTTTTTCCTTCCTATCTGTAGGACTTTGCACTTCTCTTCATTCAGTTTCAGTCTGCGGATTTCACACCAATTCTCTAATTGATCAAAAGTGGTTTTGGATTCTAATCCTGTTCTCCCAAGTGCTTGCAAACCAGGAATGACACAAGCCTGGGAAAAGACCTGGGACCCGCACCCCCCCCAGTCCCGATTTGGGGCCTGGGCCCAATCCTGCCCAGAGCCTCGGGCAGGGCCCAGATTGGGCTCCAGCTGCAGGAGGGCTGGCCCCGGACGCTGGGCCAGGGATGGGGACAGGGAAGACAGCCACTGCCACAAGCAGCCTGGCCCTGGACCCTCGGCCAGCTGCTTCTGTGGGTGGCCTGGCCCTGGACTCCCAGCCAGGGACAGGGCTGGAGAAGACAGCCACCACCATGGGCGGCCCAGTGGCAGACGTGGGGCACTGACGCTGGGACTTAGGGCTCAAGCCCTGTAAGCCCAGTACCAGCGATGCCACTGTTGCAAACCCATCCCAGCCTGGTCTCAGCTGCAAATTTTGTAAGCATACCTTCTGCTGCATTATTCAAATCATTGGTGAAAATACTGAATAGCACCACACCCAGGACAGACCATTGTGGGACTGCATTAGATGTGTCCTCCCAGAGTGGCAGCAAACCACTGATAACTGCTATTTGAGTATGATCTTTCAACCAGTTTGCTCCCACCTTGTAGTAATTTCAGATAGAAAACATTTCCCTTGTTTGCTTACAAGAATATCGTGTGGGACTGTGTCAAAAGCTTGACCAAGGGAGGAAATTAGGTTGGTTTGACAAGGTTTGTTCTTGTCAAGTCATGCTGGCTTGTCCTTATAACCCCTTAAACTCACACTGACTCTTTAATCATTTGTTCCAGTTTCTTTTCAATTGTTAAAGTTAGGTTGATTGATCTATAATTCCCAGGGTCCTCTTTGTTCCACTTTTTAAAGACAGATACTGTGTTTGCCCTTCTGAAGTCCTCTATGAATTTTCAAAGATAATTGCTAATGGTTCCGAAATTGTCTCAGCTAATTCCTTTGGTACTCTAGGATTAATTTCATCAGACTTTGCTGATTTGAATACATCTAACTTACCTAAATATTCTGGAACCTATTTTGCCTTGCTTTTCTTCCCCCTTGTTAATATTAATTGTGTTAAGTTTGTGGTCACAATCAACCCTTTTAATGAAGACTGAAGCAAAATAAGCATTAAACACGTCTGCTTTCTTGATGGCCATCAGTTATGAGCTCTCCCTCCTCATTAAGTTGAGGACCAACACTTTCCTGTGTCTTTCTCTTGCTCCTAATGTATTTATAGAACCACTTCTTACTGCCTTTTATGTCCCTTGCTAGATGTCTCTCGTTTGGTGCCTTACCTTGATTTTCTCCTTTCAAGATTATTCTATTCTCTTGTACTCATCTTTAGCAATTTGTATACATTTACAGTTTTTGTAGGATTCCTTTTTTATGTTTTTATCCAGAGAGAGCTCCTGATGAGGTCACATGGGCATCTTACTATTGTTCCTTTGTTTTCTTTGCATTATGGTAGTGGGCTGTTGTGCCTTCCTCTGAGAAATTGCCAGGTCTCCTCAATTCCTTTTTCTCTTAGATTTCCTTCCTATGGGACTTCAGCTACTACTTCCCTGAGTTTGTTTGCTTTTGTGAAGTCCATAGTCCTTATTCTGTGGCTTTTCTTTCTTTCTTTATAATCTTAAATCTGTCATTGCATGACACTTACACTGAATGTTTCCTTCAGATTCACAACCAGTTCCTCTCTGTTGGACAGATTCAAGTCTAAACTGGCTGTCTCCCACCTTACTTACTCCATCTTGTAAAACAAATTGTCCCCAATGCATTCCAGGAACTTACTGGACATTTTGTGTTTTGCTGTATTGCTTTCCCAGCAGATGGCTGGGTACTTAGAATCTCCCATTACTACCCAGGCTTGTGTTCTGGATATTCTGTAAATTCGTTCTACAAATGCCTCATCCACCTCCTCTTCCTGATTTGGTGGTTGATAGTAGACCCCCACCATTATGTAGTCCCTGTTTTTCACCCTAATTATGTTTACCTAAAAGCTCATTACTAGTCTACCTTTTACTCCTTCTGGACCTCAGAATGAATGTCTGTTTTCTTGACACAGAATGCAAAATCTCCCTTTTCCCCTACCTGTCCTTCCTGAACAAGCTGTCACCCTCTGTACCAATATTCCTGTCATGGGATTATGCCTCCAAGTCTCTGTGGTGCCTAAATCATAATTTAGCTTTTGAACTAACACTTTGAATCCTTCCTGTTTATTCCCCAGACTCATGTTTGAATATAAACATCTAAGTTGTCGAGCAGATTCCCTCCCTTTTTTCTCATTTGTTGCTCATATGACCTTGTAATTTTCCATGCTGCCCTCAAATTGAAGCTACTGTTAAACTGGCTCTTTCCTTATGAACTGTTATTACCTGCCATCTTACAACCTCATTTACCCTCCTGTCTCAGTTGGTGAGTCAGTGAGTGAAGATCCCCTTCCCTTTCTTGGTCAGGGGGAGCAATCTCTTCCTGTAGTTGTCCTTCCTGGAACAGCTTGCCATGGTCGAGAAAGCCCCAGCCCTCCCATCCATACCATCTGCACAGCCACACATGGTGTGTTCATCTCCAGGATGTATGTGTCCCTGCCTGGGGCCTTACCCTCAACCAAAGGGATGGAGGAGAAGAGCCTGCACCTCTAGCTCTGTCCCCTTCCCTCCTGACTACCAAAACAAGACACGCGTGCAAAGTATACAATGTTCTGCTCACCAGTGAGGCAGACAAACTTCTCTTGGTGGCTGAGCAGGATTAGATCATCTGGGGACTCTGACTTCTGCACAGTATGGTTGGCAGGGTGTTACAGTCTGGCAGCTCTGATCTTGGGCTGTCCTGGACTTAGTTTCCAAAGAATTTTCTTTTAGAATCCACTTTATATAGTTAAGACTTGGGTCCCACTTAGCTGTACCTTAACCGATCATTTTAAACTAATGTACTACAGAACACCAATGCTAGCCCATTATGAAACAGTTCTTTAACCAATCATACCACCTTAGTTGATTTAAGTAGTGTACTCATAGTTCTGCAACAGACAGAAACAACCAAAGAACCAGACAGGAATCATTCAGATAAAGAACAGAGTAGTGGAAACATGAGACAAAACAATAAGAAGGGTAGATTTTGAAGCTCCAACTGTTGGTCAGTGATTCCTTCCCGGACAGAATTCTGTCACACAAAGTTTCCTTTAAACATCTTAAGCTCTGTTGCTTTAATTTCTTGGATGGTGGTGGGTACTACAAAGGAGAAGAGCTTCTTTTTGACAGCCTGGTGTGACATTGTTGGATGTAATTTAAATGGGGCGTGGGGAGTGAATACCTGCTGCTTGGCTTATGGCTGCTGCTGTTTAGCCAAAGAACAAGGTCTCAGACCTTACACTAGGCCTGTGAGCCTAAGTCGGCTGACCCAGGCCATCTGGGTGTCTTTTGCTGTCATATAGACACACCTGTTGGTCATCACACTGCCCAGTCCTGCCAATGTTTTTCCATCTCACAGGAGTGCTCCTAGGCCTGGCTGCATGGATAGGGTGGGTTCTGAGTTATTACAGAGAATTCTTTCTTGGGTGATTGGCTGGTGAGACTTGTCTACACGCTGAGAGCTTAACCAATTGCCATATTTGGAATCAGGAGGGAATTTTCTCTGGGGATCCATTGATTACAGCCCTTTGGGTTTTTCACCTTCGTCTGTGGTGTGGGACATGGCTCACTTGTTAATGGATTCTCTGTATCTTAAAGTCTTTAAATTGTGATTTGAAAACTTTAATAACTCAGTCATGGGTTAGAAGTTTATTTCAGGAGTGAGGTTTTGAGGCCTGTATTTTGCAAGAGGTCAGACAAGGTGCTCTTATTGGTCCCTTCTGACCTTAGGGTCTGTGAGTTAACCCAGCACCACCTGGGAACTGGGAAGTACTGGGGTCTGTTCCTGGCCGTGCTGCAGATTCATTCTGTGACCTGGAGGGAGAGGTGTGGCCTCTCTTGTGCTTAGTTTCCCCTGCTGAGCAATGGGGCCACTCTTGGTGCTCCCTGGGCATAATGCACACTGTGATTCAGGAAACAACTACATTAGGGAAAGATGAGCTATATTATACTCCAGATTTTACTGATCAAACCAGTTTAAGGTCATTGATGGATGGCATCTCCTGTGCATACCTGCTTCCCTAGATGGTGAATAAATGGTTAGGTAATCTGGCCCTGTCCAGTCCCCAGGGGTCAGTCCAGGACCCTCTGCTCTTTTGCAGAACATCTATTCACTGGGGACCTCTGGTTCCAATTGCTTTGATCAGGTTTGAATCCCATGGGTTACATTTGTCCCTTCATGTGGGTCTCACCCAGAGCATGCTGCCTTTGCGGGGTTACATGGACTCATCCCCAGCAGCTTTTATGGTCCAAAATGGCCCATCATTTTGGGTGCCCAGGTCTGTGGACAGCCCCACTTGGGGCACCTGAGTGTTAGTTATGATGGAATTGCAATTGACTGGCTGCTCTTGGAAATGTGGTCCATACTCCTGGTCTGCCCAGGTAGAACTTACCCTTAAATAGACTCCCCAGCCCAATGTAGGTCAAGTGTAGGTCAGTGTAAAACCCACTGGATTCCAAGGGCTGGTCCTATTTTCCCCAGGTCTGAATCTGGCCCTTTTGGAGCTTGAGCAGGAGCAGAACAAGTGGCTGATTGGAGCTTCCTGCCACCCATGCAAGCTAGCCCTTCATGATCCAACCCTAGTTCCTTTGTGGCGCAGGACAGATTGCTGTCCAGCCAGGTCTCCCTCTCCAGCAGTGGGACCAAAGTGTGGACAGCTTGGCTCTTCCAGCTTCCTGGGGGGGACCTCATGAATCCTGAGGTCAGTCCCCTTCCATCAGTGCTCCTACTGTTAAGATGAAATAGGTCTCCCAGTCTACCATGCTTTCCCTACACTCCCTGAGCAGAGCCAGGCTCCGTGGGTTCAGTTGCTGTCCTGAAGGCTGAAGATATGTCTTTTCTTGCGTCTCTGCTATGTCGCCCTCTCCCTCATGCCTTCTTAGTCGCTGATCTTTGACGAGGTGGACCTGTCCGACGCAAGTGTTGCAGAGACCAGCACTAAGAACATTAACAACAGCTTCACAGTAAGTCCTGCTCCAGCACGCAGATGCTGGTGGAAGTTTTCACGTGATTTCAGTGGGCTTTGCCCCACCTGCTGCCTGCTGTTATCTGAGGCAGGGAACTAACTAAGGCCACTGCCTTCCTGCCATGGCATGCTGCTCTCGCCCCTGCATAGCAAGAGTCAGACTGTATTTGAGGGATAAGATCTGGATACATCCATAGCAGGAGTAATCTCCCGGTAGTTTATTTGTGCTAATTGATTCCCAGTACATGAGAGTGATTAATTCTCTGTAGCAGATGCCCAAGAGCTCCTCCTGCTGCTAATGGCAGGAACCAAAGTTGGCGTGGGCCTCCGGAGAGCTGGTGCTCCATTCGCGCTGCATTGGGGGTGAAATCCAGCCCTGTGGATTTAGGTGGGGTGTGTGGGGGCTGCCCCATGGCACATGGGGGGATTTTACCCCAGGGATTGTTGCTGGAGTAGCCCTGGGTTTTCTGTGACAAATGCGTCCCTCTGGTTCCCACAAGGGCATTTGCTGGGCTCCATGCCTCCCCTTCCACTGCAGTAGCTTTTGCTAGAACGGAGCATGGTTTGCCTGTGTTGGCAGCATACTTTTCCCTAGTGACTCAGGGCTCCAGCTGAGGCCACTGCAGGCCTGTCAGCACACTGGCCATGCTCACCTTGCTGTAACATCTTTGTATGGCATGGGAGGTGAATGAGCTCCTGCTCTTGTGTGCACAGAAGGGCCCAGTCTTGCACTGAAGTCAATGGGAGCCTTCTTGCTGAGGTCAGTGGGAACAGGCCCAGGCTCCAGAGCTCCCAGCTGGCCAGTAACCTGCGTCAGTAATTGTCTCCAATTGAGCGCAGAGCTCCAGACTGGGACTTTGTCAGGAAACTGTTCACTAAGGAGAGCTGCACTGGCATCTTGTGGGGTCTTGCTACCTTCTGGTTCACTAGGAAATGGGGCTGGAGTGGAGACTGGCTTGCGTGCTCCCTGGAGCAGAGTGTAGGCACCATGCTCCTGTCATCTGGAGTGAACAGTGAAACTTGATCTCTCCAGCTCCTTTGGGAGCTCTACATGGTGACAGCAAGCTGGCCTCTGTGTCCTAAGCTGGCCTCTGTGTCCTGTGTCTGTAATATCCGTGGCAACACAAACCATGAGCTGAATGGATTTTCTGCTCTTCACTAGCTGTGGGCTGTCCAGCAGCTTCCAGTCTCTTTTCAGCCAGCTTAGTGGGGCCGTTTCCTTCTCTAGGTGATCACACCTTTTCGAAAACTCATCCTGTGTGCCGAGAACCGGAAGGAGATGGAAGACTGGATTGGTGCCCTGAAATCCGTACAGAAGTGGGAAATCAACGAGGTAAGAGAGGCATGCACTCTGGCTGGGAGTCCCTCAGAGATGGGTCCAAGCCTGGGATGTTAGCAAAACTAGACACAGAGAAACAATGAGATCACAGCAGTCTTCATCTAAGGGATGTTGTGGAACAAGACAATCTCTGTCTCAAAGAGCTTATAATCCTCCTTGACAGTAAGGCCTTGTCAGTTGTATTCTGTGTCTTTCAAATGGTCACTTCTTTTGACTGACAGTGCAGGTGCTGAATTTCTCTCTCTGATGTCCCACTGGACCAGTCCCTCCCCTGGTGTCAATTGGTTCAGCTCTGTTCAAATCAATGGAGCTGGCTGTGTTTGCATGGTAAGGAACTGGCCCCTTCATTACTAATTAATGACTGGCCAAGCAAATCCCCCCCAACCCTTTTATTTTGTTTTGCTCATTTACAAGGATAAATCTACTTGGCTGACATGAGATCAGGTGCAACCATGTACCATGCTGAGTAGAGTAATTCTTTTCTTACTCATTTTGGTGGGCAGCAAGCTCCTGATGTTTGCAGGGACAGAGACAATATGATATGGATGCACAGGGTGCTGCAATTAGTGAGACGATGCTGCGTGGAAGAGGGACAGTAGCGCAGGGTTTGTTACCCCAGCAGGGCTGTGTGTAGTGTGAGTGCTGGGCTAACAGGACCAGGTGACATGAGATCTGACAAACAAAACTGTAGGAGCACCGGTACTGCCTGAACAATGGTGGCACCTCTAAGGGCCCAGTTTTCCAGGCATAAATGTCCCAGCAGAACTACTCAGATGGCAGGTTTCTGTTTTCAGACTCCTTGAATGTGACTCTCTCCCTCCAGCCTCAGAGCATTGGGTTTGTCCCGCTCCAGGCTTAAAAAATCACACACCTGCACTTTCTCAGACCCTTCTGGTTCTCACTAGCTCAGCCAGGACAGGTCCCCTCACTAGTTGCTCCCCCAACTACCTCAAGCAGCTCCTTTGTTACGCCTTTCAGGTGAGATTTGAAAACTGGGACTTGCAGACTGGGCATTTCAGAGGGGCCAGAGGCAATTAGATTCTCTCTTTGAAAGAAAAGCTCTTCTTATTAGTTCCAATACCTGCCCTTCATAGCAGTCCAGATCCTCAACAGAATTTAGGCACTTAAATCCCATTGAAGTCAATGTGCACATGGGTTGTGCTGCAGCCTTTGACCCTGTGCTCTCACGCTGGGGTTTCCACAAGACTCTGGGACTCATGTGCTAAGCTGGATGGAAAGCACTTAGAAAGCCAGGCAGCTGGGGCTAATGCAGTGGTGTACTGAAGATGTTCAGTGCCCGGGGGTCAAGCCTACATTTGTGCCCCCTCCCCATGCTTCATTCCACCCCCACACACAGGGCAGGAGGAGTCCTGGACTCACCTCTCCGGCTTTTCCAGGGAAGGGGGTCTGTGCTGGCAGGGAGGGTGGAAGTGAGGCTGCAGTAGTTCAGTTTCCAAAGGGATAGCCGAGTTAGTCTAGTCCAGTAAAAAAACAACAAGTTCAGCCCTGGCTGGGGCAGAGCAGCGTTGCACATTGCTATCTGGGGAGAGAAGGGGGAGCAAGATGGCCCTTCATACTATGTGGGGGTACTGTGGGGAGTTCAGCACCACCTGCATCCATTGCCTCCCCAAAGGGCCAGACACCCCTCCCCACTGCACTTATCCTCCGTGGCTCCAGCCTGGCCCTGGCTGGGATAGGGAAGCTTCACCTACTCCCCAGGAGGGGAGAGGCTGGCCCTTTGTGACATGCAAGGGGGCTGAGGGGTGCTTTTCAGGTCAATAACAAGGCAGTAAGCAAATGCCCTAGGAAGGATACTGCCTCAGGCAGGATCTGACTGGGCCCATAGGAGCTGCAGTGGGTCAGGAGAGTGGGAGTCTCAATCTCCATCGCTGAGCAGGTGCTGGAGAAAGTGACAGTAGAAATGTACCAAACAACCCCAGATCCTATTATCAATGGGAGGAGGCCAGGAAGTGCCCTGGGGCAGGTGAGAAAGGGACCAGGAACTGTGTGGTGAGGGAGAAGAGGTATGGAGGAAATCTCCGTTACAAAGGGAAGTGTAAAAGGGTTAGAGACCCAGAACCCCTGCCTCATTTTAATTAGCCCTCCAAGCAGCCATCTGTTTGCAAATGTGATAGGGTGCTGAAACAGGCTGGCTGACATTTCAACCTGAGACCTAAAAGTGGAAGACTCCATGGCCCTGAAGCCAGCCAGGTGGGATATTCCCGAGCTGGGCAAATCTGGCCTTCTGCCATCCTCTTCACTTCCATGCTAGTTGCTAGCTCCCATTTCAGAGGCTGCTGTTGATAATGGCTGGCAGTGCAGGCACAGGACAAGTGTAGATACATGAGCAGTTGAGAGCAGGTTGTCTTGGAGCCTTGCTGCATCTGAGATAGACCCCGATTTCTCCCTGAGATTTGCCTGCCTTTGCTCCTAGCCTCAAAATGCACTCTGTTCTCTTTATCATCGCAGGCCACGCAGTTCAACATGGAGCATTTCTCTGGCATGCATAACTGGTACGCCTGCTCCCATGCCCGGCCCACCTTCTGCAACGTGTGCCGTGAAGCCCTGTCTGGGGTTACCTCCCATGGCCTCTCCTGTGAAGGTACTGGCTCATTGGCTCTCACTCACCATCTCATGTACAAATGGGAGGGGAGGACTGACCCTAGGGGCTGGAAGAACTTTCCAAAAAACCTAGCACAGCTGACCATAAGATGTATCTCCTGGATGCTCCTCTGGCAGGCACAGGAGCTGCTTACACCAAACCAGGATGCTAAATAGGACAGAGAGGAAGGAAGGTTGTGTGAAGGGTAGAGGGAGGGGGTTAGGGAGAAAGCCTGGGGTTAGCAGGGATGTGGCTGAGGAAATGTAAGGAATCACTGCACTGGAGCAGCCTAGGGGTCCTCCAGCCCAGTGTGCTGCCCCTGAGGTGCCAGTACCAGGGGCACAACTCCACAGAGTGCAGCCCATCAGGTGATATAAGGTGCTCTGGTCCCCAGGACTCTGATGGGACAGCTGCTGATGCCCATGCTAGTGGATAGGCACCTGTGCTTGTGTTTTGGTGCAGTCACGGTGTGGTGGTCTCCATGGGAGCAGCATCAGGCCCAGTGGACCAAGCATTGGTGCCCCCCTGTGGAAGTCAGGAGCAGGACAGGCTGTGCGGTGAGGGGAAGCCTTCCTGCTCCCACAGACTTTTTCATCTCTCTCCCTCCTAGTCTGCAAGTTCAAAGCCCACAAGCGCTGTGCTGTGAGAGCCACCAACAACTGCAAGTGGACCACGCTGGCTTCTATTGGAAACGACATCATTGAAGATGAAGACGGGGTAAGCACCTGTTTCCCCCCACACACCAAGAAGGGCACTGCCCTCGCCTATCTCCCAAGGCTGGTGAGGTCTGTGATGGCCAGCTGCTGGACAGCTAGCGCCTCCTGAGCAAGGGTGTCAGCAACTTTAGTTCTGGACCTACCAGCATAAAGGCACGTGTGGGACTAACTCTGATCTGTTACATGAGTAGAAACCAGAAGCAGCACCATGGATTCAGTGCACTTTGCACTGATTTACCCTCATGTACACAAGAGTGGAATCTGGTCCAGTATCAGTGAATTCCTCCTGAGGGGATCCTTTGGGAGGGCCCCAGGGGTTCAAAATGCATTGGGCACTGGACTGGACGTAGCCCCGGAGAACATCTCTGGCCCAATCCTGCACAGGCCCTGCCAGGGACTGGATGAGATGCTCTGGTGCACCTCTTGTGCAGTTTCTTAATTCAGGCAACATCCACACTTCCGGCTTTGTCCGAGGAAGGGTACTGTGGATGTAGCCCAAGGAGTCTCTCTCTTCTCTCTGTGCTGGGGGTGTGAACCCCTCCTGAGTTGCCCACTGTGGGAGGCCCCTGCTGGGCCCATGTTGAGACCTTGGTCAAGTCAGGCCCTGGATGTGAGTGAGGACAGCGTAAGGGGAGGGTGTCTATGCTCTCGGGCCTGTTTAGGGATGAAAGAGGTACCCATGACTTTCTACCATCCTGGTACTTGCGCAAGCTGCTGCTTTCCCTTCTCCAGCACTGAGAGTTATTCTGTGGGACTACTCAGTCTGCAAGTCATTGCCTGTAATGGGTAGCTCCCCAGTGTTCTGGCCTCGGTGCCTCAGGAAAGACAACAATAAAGCTGACCCATGAGGGTAGTCATTTAAAAGGGTCTCCTCAGCCTGCTGATCTCACCGCTCTTGTAGAGGCATCTGTGCACCAGGTTGAATGCTGGGCTGATGGCCAGCACCCCAGGACGCGTCTCTTCGGGTAGTGGACTGTGTGGCTGCAGGGTGTTGGCATCCTCTGGCGCATTGCTCCGTTCTCCCTGCTAATTAACCTGAGCTGCCAGCCTCTGGCTCTGCTCAGTGACTGGCCCACTTTGCTGCAAGTGGGACTCATAGTGCAGGGCGTGCAGCTGCCTGGCACAGGTCGCAGAAGATTCCTGCTGGTGCTCAGAGCAGGGGCTGAATCCGATGCTGCTGACAATGGTTATAACTCGCTGTAGATCGCCATGCAAAGGAGATAGAGAGGTCCCAGACTTCTCTACATTCCTCTGGCTGACCACTTGGGGGTGCCAGCCCTCCTCATAGTGGGTGGCATCACTGCTTTCCCAGAGGCTGCGGTACATTGACTGGCTGGGGAGAGGGTGCGAATTTGAGGGTCAGAGTTTGAAAACCCAGCTCCCCTGATCTGGGCAGTGTAGAAAGCTGGGCCAAACAGAGTGGCTGCTCAGAAATCATCACAAAGACAGCTAGCTGACCGGGGTGCTTGGGTGCTTTGGCATCTCGGTCCCTGGAATTCCCCCAGAGAGGGAGGCACTGGCTGGTGGGAGAAGGGTGGCCCAGTGAAAGCCAAGCTGAAGTGAAGAAATGGTCCTCCTCCCACCCAGCCACCACAGCTCGTTTCACAGACCCTGCTGGATATTAAGAGGTGTTTTCAGTCACTAGCACCCAGTTCATATCAGCACTTCAATCTGTACATCTCAAAGCACTGTCCAAAGGAGGCCAGTAGGATCATCCCCAGTGGGGAAACTGAGGCACCAACATTGACAGGACTTGCCGCAGTTCACCCAGCATGCCAGCAGCAAAGCTGGGAGCAGAATGTGTTCATGGCCAGGCTGGTGTGGAGCTGTAAGCCAGGCAATTCACCTGTTCTTTCGCCTCCTCTCTAGGTAGCCATGCCCCACCAGTGGCTGGAGGGAAATCTGCCTGTGAGTGCTCGCTGTGCCGTGTGTGACAGGACCTGTGGCAGTGTCCGGCGGCTGCAGGACTGGAGGTGTCTCTGGTGCAAGGCCATTGTAAGACCTCTTCCTTCCAACCTCCTCCTCTCTTCTTTCTGACCATACCCATCACTGTGAGATCTGAGCTACTTAGCTTCTCTTATTTCTCTGGATCAAATGTGGGCATTGCATGTCTTCTGTGGGTGCAGACACAGTGCTCAGCCTGTGCTGGGGCTAGCTGGTCTCAGCCTGTTTGAAGCCCTGCTCAAATACAGCTTCATGGCAGCATCCTGTTGGCAGCCATGCCCAGGAGTCCTGTGGGCTTGCTACACAGCCATGCTGATGGGCATCATCTGCTGCAAAGCACCTGCCCACGTTGCCCAGGGAGATGACAGTAGAGCCTGAGGCAGCCCAGGCAAGGGACCTGGGCAGCCACTGCTTCCACCCAGAACAGTGATGGCCACGAAAGGGCTTCCAGCCACAGTCTGGATCTGGATCCAATTTCCAGACCCCTAGAAATGAAGGTGTTGGATCCATAGAGTGGCTCAGGCCTGTTTTCTTATGCCCTCCATAGACATTAACTGGTGGAGCCTCTGATCTCTTCTGGTGGAGCAGATGTACCCATCACTAGCATTATTGTACCCATTGCTGCAAGTGGGGAAACTGAGGCATGGAACAAAGTCCTGGCTTGACCAAATTCACAAAAAAAGATGGAGCAGAGCTGGGAAGAGACCCATGTTTTCTGGCTCCTAGCCTCCTGCCCTTGCCACTTGAGTAAACTCCTATTCTTTCAGCCAGTATCTCATGTTGTCTCCTGCCACTTTGTTGCTCCAGGTTCACAGTGCCTGCAAAGAGCTCTTTGGGAAGAAGTGTCCCCTGGGGCAATACAAGGTCTCCATCATTCCACCAACAGCCCTGAACAGCATCGATTCTGATGGTGAGTCCTGGAGCCAGTGAATGCTGGCTGCCAGCCAGGCTGGGGCAGAGCGGATTAAAGGTGTGAGTTGGCCCTTGCTTTGAGTGTTTCTGAATGACTGGAGGTGAGGCTCAGGGACCCTGTGGCTCCCAGGGCTTCCAGCTCAGCTGAACCATGACAAAGATGGGGGCATCAGCAGAGACTGTAGATGAGGCCTACTGAGCTTGTTGGTCTTTCGGGGGGGTCCAGTAGAGCGAATCCTGTGGGCTGCAGACTAGCCATGTAGCTATCTGTTCAGGTGCCAGCATCACTGGCAGAAATCCACCCTGTGCTGCCCTGGTGGTGTGGGGTTGTGAGGAAAGTGCTGGCACTCTCAGGAATGTCCTGGCTGTCCCACTGGAAGCTGTGTTGAGACTTCCCAGTTGATGGTGTCATGATCACTTCCTGAGCAGGAAATGTGCCTCTGAGTGGCTAAGAAATGGCTCTCTTGTGTGGTCCATGCTGGGGGCAGCATATCTATGCCCTGGAGAGCATCTCTTAGCTGCATCCCCTGCTGAGTATCTGTTGTTACACAGCCTGGAGTGACCCTGGCCCAGAGCTGGAGCTAGGAGTTTTAGCACGTGGGGCAAGTGTTTTTGCATCCTGCTAGAGGTGATGTGTTTGGTGGCCCCAGATTTCTGCCTTCTATTTAGCATGGAGGTTTTCAAAGTACGTCGTCCCCCCCAATTTGAAAACCTGTCAGGAGCTGGTGACTCAAGGTGGCTTTCTGCACCAAAAGAGCTGGGGGTGGGGGTGCTGGCTGGCTGTTTGCCCGCCTGTCAGCCCTCCCTGCCCTGCTTCCCAAGCTGGGCTGCCTGTTAGCGGCTGGATGCTCTTCCACAGCTCCAAGCCTTTCCCTTGAAAGAGTCTGGCACCAGACATTGATGCCCTTGGAGGTGGCCCTGGCCCATGGAGCCAAGCTGTTGACAGCAGAGCCAGGTGCACCAGGCAGCAGCGAGTGAGTGCCTTAGGGAGCATCTCATGGCAGCTAGGCTTGTGGCATGCCCTGCATTTTGAAAACCTGGGTGCTGAATGGAAGGCAGAAACCTCCCCTGCCCCTACACCACCCCATTTTTTCTGCCTTTGCAGCTCTGCATCCTGGGTGGCTGTCCCACTCACCCCACCCTGGTTACAACCCTGGTCCTTTGACGGTATGTCACCCTTGTCCTTTGGTATCTGGCAGCTGGGTTGTCATTTCCTCCCCTGCCAGGAGATTAGCTGCTCCAGGTATATCCTGGGGGTCTCTGCTTGTGGTCGTAAAGGCAAGGAAAGGTGAGAAACTGAAAAACACCTTCCTGGGTTTGTGGTGACTTCTGGGAATCCGTCCTCTGCAGGATCCAGGCCTCAGCTCCTCTGAGACAAACACCTACAAAGGAAACCATATGGAGTGAGGGGCGTGTCTGCCTCATGGCACACTCCTGTCTCTCAGGCTCATTGTTTGATTTTTATGCCAGCTGGACCTGACGGCCTCCTGTTGCCATGCTCTGCAGCTCCACAGGCCACTTCCCTGCGCAGGGGAGAACATGCCCTGGCAGACTGAGCAGTGGTGCCCTAGTGGGCTGCTTTTATGATTATTATCCTGGGGGGATGATGATTAATCTCTGAGCTGCAGCTTCAGGAGGGTGTTTCCTTATGGTCCATGCAGGCGGTCGCAGCATGGGTTTGATAGCTGCTGTCAGGGTGAGGGAACGCTTTGCAGATGGACTAACAGGTTGCAAATTAACCAGTGCTTCGAGATCCTCGGATGGAGGGGGCCATAGAGGGTAATATCAGGCATCTGCTAAGCTACTGGGTCATGGTGTATGCATAAGAGGTGTCTGATGAGTCTACTTACGGCTGTCAAGCCTCACTGGAGCGTAACACCACTGGTTACAAATTTCATATTTCCCTGCGTTGTCTGAGTTGGAACCTGAGATTAATCAGTAGCATGAAGATAAATGCACGAATGTTGGTCCCAGAGCAGCAGAGGGAATGGAGAGAGGATGTGGAGCTGGTTAGGAAGAGAGGGTGGCGCTGGGAAGTAAATTGAGATCCAAGGGAGGGTGGGAGAGGCTGTTCCAGAAGTTAGCTGCAGAGGAGAAGACTCCTGTGGAGGCGGGGACAGGAATGGAGAGGATCTTGGCATGATGCTGGAGTCTGGGAGGGAGATTATAGCTGGTCAAGGAGAGGTTTCTGGATGGGGTGACTTTTGTGTAGCTGGGTGGCTGCTTTACCTCCGTATTTTGGCTGTAACTGGCAACATCAGGCTGGGAGAGGCTGAGAACTAACTGCTAGGGCTGGCTGGCAGCAGAAGGTCTGAGTGGAAGATCTGGGGCTACATTTTCAAAAGGGGCCAAGTCCCATCTTTGGAAGTGAGCTGTCAAGGCTGAGGCTCATGGAAAGCCTATGGGATTTAGGCTCCTAAGGGCTTATAGCACTTTGGGGAATGGGACTTCATCTCCTAAAAAAACAAGGAGTCGTGTGGCACTTTAAGACTAACAGATTTATTTTTCGCCTGAGCTTTCATGGGAGAAAATCCCATTTCGTCAGTCTCCGAAGTCACTGTGGCATTTTGCCAGTGATACCCTGGTTCTTGGACAAGGGACATGTTACCCTGGAGCCAGTTTGCCTGTCAGGGTGCAGGCTGCCATTCCCAAATCAGCTAGAGGACTGAGAAGGTTTAGCTACTGTTTACATCTAGGTTGTCTAGTCCAGTGGCCCTCAACCTTTTGTGGGTTGCAACACGCTTGGTGGTGTGTGTGACTCTCCTGTACACACCAGTCCCATTTCATCCCCATGCCCCTGCTGCCAAATCCAGAATCCCCACCACTGAACTACATCCCTCTTCCCGCCACCGAATCCAGCATCCCCCACTGCCAAATCCAGCCTCCTTACCAGGAAGCTGCTGTTGTGCTCTGGCCCCAGCTGGTGACTGCCGACTCTCCACAGCACACTTAGCACTGGGTGCCTGCACAGTAATGTGTAGTGAAATTGCAGTTGAGAACTGCCAGTCCAGTTTCATCATAGCCAAGACAAGCCACTCTCACTCCATTCTCATAGCATCCCTTCATGCAGTGACCTCCCAGAATCTGACCTCTGCAGTCTTTGCTTGGGCTGTGAGTCTTTCCAGCTTCCTCCAATCCCTCCCAGTCTTTTCTTGTTTTACCTGTCCAGCTGTTTTTCTCAAGTCCAGTTCTGATTCCCTGGTAGCTGCCTTCTATGTGGGACAACACATGTGCACTACACCACATCTATAGGCTTTGTTTCAGCCACTGTCTGTATGGGATCAGAAGAAGGGTTGGGAATGACAGGTCACTGGCTCACATTGCACCTACCATCCTGGAGTAGCTGGATGTTTCTGCCAGAATGATCAGTTGGGAAATAGTTTCAATGGAATTTTTCCAGAGGTGTAGCTGTGTTAGCCTGTGTACAGCAAAAACAGCGAGAGTCCTGTGGCACCATAAAAACTAACAGATTTCTTTAGGCATTAGCTTCTCTGGGCTCCAACCCACTTTGACATCCCAATTTAGCTTACCAGTTTTCAGTTTGGGTCAGACCATCTCTTCTAGACCAACCTCTGACAAAGCAAGATCCAGAATTCATGCATCTGGGTAAAGTGGGTTGGAGACCACAAAAGCTTACGCCTGAAGAAATCTGTTAGTCTTTAAGGTGCCACAGGACTCTAGTTAGTTTCAGTGGAATTACTGGGGTTCTGGGTCCGCACATACCCTCAGATCATGGGGCGGTCAGGTCTGCTCTTGGAACAGCATTGAGTCAGGTCTTCCACTGTGACTTGAAATCAGTAGAGGTGTGCTGAGTTATGGCTGCTGGGGCTAATCTGGCTTGTCAGACTCAGGTAACCAGCCCTGCATTGCTTCAGACTTGGGAGGCTCATTTCATTCCCTCCTTGCAGATGGGCTTCTCTCAAAGTGGAGGTTTAGGTTCTGTAAACACTACAGGGGCTGGCTGAGAAGTGCTAGGAGCATGGACTCACTCCATCCCCGGAATTCAGCCAGTGCTGTGTAAATGTGACTTTAATGGAGCCACTCCTGGTTTACGCCGGTGTGGGGGGAGAACTAGGTGCTGCATCACCCTGTGTTTCATATTACTTCCGCTTTTAAAGACCCAAAGATTACACTTGTCTTTGGAACGATAGCACCACACTGGATGCTGCCTAGTGACTGGTCAACTGTTACCCCACTGCTTTCTTTTTCTTACCCTGCAGCTGGCCTGGATTTTCCCCTCTGCCCCTGTATTTGTGGCTTTCATTCATGTTGTACCCAGGACTAGTGCTTGTTTTTATTCCTGTCATTTACCCAGCACCAGTTAAATCTGTGCTGAGGGTCACTGTGGAAATATTCCCTGTATGCCCGCTTGTTCGCTGTCCTCTGATGGTCCGGTTGCTGGGAAATTTGTGAACAGGGCGGGGGCTGGTAATGAACCTTAAGGGCAATCAATGGATGCAGCTTCCAGTCAGAACTGGAACCAGGTGCCAATGCCATCCATTCACGAGTACCTCAGGGTTATGCTAATCCATCTTGCTTTACTGGGTGGGTATCACTGGGCATGATATCAAATGCCTTTCCCAAACCCTAGGCATAGAATCTATGCTGTGACAACTTCCAGAGGGGTGGCCATGTGTGATGGAGACCCCAGAAAAGCCTCTTGGATCCCCTCTGTCCACAGCCAGTCAGGACTCTGCTACGGTGGAGTCTCCTCCCGTCTAGCACCCGGGTCTCCACGCTCTGTGCAGCCAACTCCCAACTCCAGGCTCAGAGGATCTGATCCTTGCTCTATCTGGCCTCCCTTGGAGGGGGTTTCCTCCCTCCAGGAGGGTCCCAGCCATCCCAATCAGCAGCAACTCTCAGCCAGTGTGGCAGTCAGAGGGTTTATTAGCAAACCAGTTCATACAGCAGCAAGGACGGTTGGTATCAGCATCGTCAGAACAACCAGAAATGAAACCCCAGGGGATTAGGGCTACACCCCAGGGCAGGGTCCTGTCTCTTGGACCCTCCATTTCCCTCCTACCCTTCTGCCCCTTGGTCCTTTGTTCCTCTCCTCGCTCTGCCCACCTCTCTGCCCCCTGGTCCAACCAGATGAATCCATTGTGACCAGTGGGGGGGGGTCCCAGGTACAGGCTCCCTAAACACTACCCCCCTGCTCCCTAGTGGCTCTACCTTATATCACCCACCTGTGTTCCATCACCTGAATAGAAAAGAAAGAGGGTCAACACCCGTGTCTTCCCTTATTAACCTCGCAGAGGGTTCCCACTTCTCCACACCATGTTAGTCTATTTCAGCAGAACAAATGAGTCCTGTGACATTTGTAAAGACTAAACACATTTATTAAAGCATAAGCTTTCATGGGTGACAACTCCACTTCCTCAGATGCATGGAGTGAAAACTGAAGTATGCTGAAGATACATACACATGAAAGGTGTGGTAAAAAGGTCAGTTCAATGAAAACAGTGTATATGTGGCCCAGTCACAACAATTAATGAGAAAGTAAGAATATCTGAAGATGGAAAATTACTTTTTGTAGTGAGCTAGCCGCTCCTAGTCCCTATTCCGACCCAGTCAGATGGTGTCAAGTTTGCATATTCCAAAGGGGGAGCTGTGTTACTCTAATTCAGCAAGCCAAAGGAGTCTAGTGTGACTTTTAAAGACTAGCAAATTTATTTATCTCATGAGCTTTTGTGGGAGAAAATCCCACTTCGTCAGATGAAGTGGGATTTTCTCCCATGGAAGCTCATGTGATAAATAAATTTGTTAGTCTTTAAAAGTGCCACTGGACTCCTTGCCAAGTTTGTGTTTGAATCCCAGCTCTGCAGTTTCACGCTGAAGTCTGGTTTTGAAGTTTTTTTTTGCTGAAGTAAGGTAACTTTCACGTCTGTCCTAGAGTGTTTAGGGAGGTTAAAGTGTTCCTCTACTGCTTTTTGTATGTTACCATTCTTGATATCTGATTTGTGTCCATTTCTTATTTTGCAGAAAGACAGTCCAGTTTGACCAATGTATATGGCAAAGGGGAATTGTTGGCATAAATCACATTGGTGGATGAGCAGATGAATGAGCCCCTAATGGAGGGGCTGGTTTGGCTAGGTCTTGTGATGGTGTCGCTAGAGTAGATATGAGGGCAGAGTTAGCAGCAGGGTTTGTTGCAGGGATAGGTTCCTGGGCAAATGTTTCTGTTGTACGGTGTGTAGTTGCTGGTGAGTATTTGCTTCACTTTGGGGGCTGTCTGTAAGCAAGGACTGACCTAATTTACCTTATCTATTTCTGTGTAGCAGTTACCTTGTCCTGGAGTGAGATTAGATTACTTTGATGTGATGGGCGGGTTTTGATTTGGAAACTGCTGTCTTGTATGTGCAGCCTAGATTTCCCCAAGTGTTCCTTGAAAAGTCAGTCTGTTTACTCATCGATGGAATCAAGGCTCTCTGGTTTCCTCAGTCTGTGGTAGTGCCATTCTCTCGGGAGCAATGGCATGGGGGTGATAGCAGTTGGGAGAGTTTGTAGCCAAATCTTCTAATGCTCCTGGGAGGCTTCCAGCTGGCTCAAGATGATCTAAATATGTTCTCCTCCTCCAGATATTTGTTTGCTTGTTCTTTAATGATTCTGCTGCTTCTGTCGTCCGGTGGCTCATCTGCTTTTCTCATTACTCATTGGGACACTGAACAAGGTAACAGTCATACATTTAGAAAAACAACTTGTTGGCTGAGTCCTAATGATCTGCAACTCTCTGGTCTGTCCCTGCTTCTCCCTCACGCTGTCCCCTGTCTTTGAGAAATGATAGCAGGGGCCGGGGCACTCCTTAGCATCCATAAGGGGAAAGGGTTGTGCAAAAACCTCTCTCTTACCTGCCTGAGTCTGCTGGAGCTGATTATCTTTTGAGCCTCTTAATTTCATCAACCCCTCAGTTGGGTTTGGGTTTAACACACTCACAGCAGCGGTCATACCACCCCAGTCAATTTCACTTCATGGTTCTCATGGGCCAATCCATGGCTGTGGTGCTTGGATTTCAAGGTCTCCTTTCTCAGAGTATCAGGCACATGCGGCCACCTTGCTTGGTCCTCTTTGCAGTCAGTGCTCACTTCCTTCCCCAGCATCCCTTGTGGAATTCTTCTTTCACTGCTCTCCTGGCCCAATCTTGGGATAGCCCATGACTTCTTTTTTCACCTTGAACTCCTCAGCATGCATCTCCTTCCCCTCTGGGGACTGCAGGATTCTCCCTCCACCTCAGCCCTGACTCTTCCTAACTGTGGGTGCATGTCTCTCTTTTCAGGGTTTTGTAGGTGGTTTCATTTGTCCTGTGCCCTCATGGGGTCAGTCTGGGCCACCCCTCTGAACTGAGCCCTGTCTCATCTAACAGGGCACCAAACTGGCATTCGATAAAGACTCAAACTGCTTCCTTCCTCATCCCCCAGCTGGCCATGTCACTGTGTCACTATGCTCACTGCTTATTTGGGGGTATCTGTGGTGTCAAGATTTTCTCTCCACCTCCTTTTCCTGTGTTGGACCTGGTTTGATTTCAAATGTCACAGCAAGATTTCTCTTCCTGTTTCCCCCCCACCATGCAATTTTCTGTATGTTTCACATAAGCTGGCTCTTCCGCTGGCAACCTACACACTGACTCAGCATCTCCCAGTGGGCTGGTTCTCACATCCAATGCATTTTTTCCTCTGGATGTAGCAGAAGCTTAGCAATGCCTGGGGAAGGCAGGAGGGACTAGGTGGGTAGAGTTCAGAAATTGTGACAAGGGAAATACAGAGACCCGATTTCTCATGAGTGCATGCTGGGCAAGCTGCAGATGCTTTCTTTGTTGTGGTTATTATACAAAGGTACTTGTTGAAACCTCATGGTACCACTTACCTGCATCTCTGAGAGTCTCTGCCAGTTAGCTGTTGGTGAGGCACACGTCTCTTCTGTTTTACACTGTCACTCGCTCCCTGCATTATTTCCTTGGTTTGAAGGTCTAAAGGGACCACTATGATCATCCAGTCAGATCTCCCATCTAACACAGGCCGCAGAATTTTTAGTTCCTGTTTGAACAAGGACAAATCTTTTAGAAACACACCCACTCTGGATTTAAAAACTGCCAGTGATTGAGAATCCACCATGACCCTCGGTCTTTTGTTCCAATGGCTAATCACCCTGACTGTTAAAAGTGTGTGCCTAGTTCCCTTTTGAGCTTTTCTAGCTTCAGCTTTTGTTAGACCTTCAGCTGTGAGACTGAAAAATCTATTATGTATTTTTTGTCCTCCACGTAGCTCCTTATAAGCCATGATCGAGTCAACCCTCCGCCTTCTCTTTCTCAAGCTAAATAGATTGGGCATGTTTTCCAACCTTTTCATCATTCTCACAGCTCATCTCTGAACTTTGTCCAATTTATTGACATCCTTCTGGAATTGTGAACACCAGAACTGGATGTGCTGTTCCAGTAGCGGTTGCATTATTGCCTAATACGGAGATAAAAGCACCTTGTTTCTCACACAGCCCTTTTGGCTACAGCACCACACCTGGCTAATTATCCATCATGACTGTCAAGTCTATTTCAGCTTCTGTTTCCCAGGGTAGAGGCCACCTATCCTGTAGGCCTGGCCGTTCTCTTTGTTCCTTGATGTTCAACTTTATTGGGGGTGTATTGAAACAAATACTGTTTGCTTATGCCCAAATGACTGTGCCATCCTATGGTGCCTGAGATCCAGCATCATTCCTCATGGAAACTGTGGTTCTCAGAAAATCACCTTAGCTCATTACTTGTCTGACAAATTTGCATCTGACGAAGAGGGTTGGAGCCCACAAAAGCTTGTGCTTGAAGAAATCTGTTAGTCCGTAAGGTGCCACTGGACTCTTGTTGTTTTGCTGTCCACAGATTAACACGGCTACCCCTCTGGAAATTTCTAGCTCATTACTGAGGTTTTTTTTTCATTGCCTGCTGATATAGACCCAGAGATGCATGGGCCTAGGACTGAAATAGCCCAAGGTTTTAGGTTGCAGCACCTTCAGCAGAACTGTGTGGGGAGCCCAGGGCTGGGTGGGGGACTATGTGTTGGGATTGATGTGCATTGGTAGTGTCTGGGGCTGAAGGCCTTCTGCTGTCACCTTAATTTAGTCCTCCCAGCAGACATGAAAGCTGAACCCCAGCACAGCGAGGAAGCCCCCATCCTTGGGCAGAGCAGAGGGCTGTCATCCTCCTGGGAAGAGTGTTTAATGCTGGGCACCATGCGGCTCTCTGGCATGTCCTGCATTGAATGCTGAACTCACCCTTTCCCAAAAAGAGCAGCCAAAGAAAGCGATTCCCTGGCCAAGTGCAGCAGAGGCGGATGCAGGCTGCAGGCCAGCGATCAATGCCTCTCCAAGGCAGTGCCAACCCTGATCCATTAGCAGATTTCATTTCCAACTTCATTTCTTTAAAAGTGCTGCACTGATTGTATATCCCGTGTGGGCTGCTGGCATGTGCAGATGGTGTTGGCATAGAGGTTCAGCTCAGCTAGTGCTGTTTATCCTCAGGGGAGCCCTGACTGCACCGAGGCAGAAATCCCTCCAGAGTTTTGCAGAAAACCAGAGCTGTTTTCCACGTTCCATCCCCAGATCTCCCCTTTGCTTGTGCCTTTCTGCAGCAGGGCCATGATTCAGGAAAGCAGTTAATCATGTGCTTAAATTAAAATCCCATTGACTGCAGCGGGTGTGAAGCACATGTGTAACAGTGAGCATGTGTCTGAACACAGGGATGCTTCCCTGAAGTAGGAACCAGGTGCTGAGCACATATGCATTTGCAGGGCTAGGCCATCCTCAGGTGGGCATTCTACCTGGGGAAGAATATGGGGATATGTGGGTGTTAAGTCACAGATTGCATACTGTCCCCCCAAGGGAGGAATACGGGTCCATTCAGAGGGGCTGGTGATATTGCATCCATTAGAGTCAGCAGCAATGAGATCAGCCTCAGAAAGCACCAGGAAAGCCTATGACGCTGGTGTTCTGTGTGTATAGCATAGTATCCGCTGTCATGAATGGTGACGGTTAGTGTAGGTTTCCCCATGTGGTTCATCTGCAGCTCCGCCCCATGCACTGTGCCATGGTGCCAGTCTTCCTTCTCATCCATAGTCATTAGTACATGGATTGGGATAGCAGCTGGAGGCTCCCAGTGGGATCCATGCCCTGTTGTGCTGGCACTGTGCACGCAGACCCTGCCCATAGTGAATCCAGCCAGGGAGAGTGGGTGTGGCCATGCTGTACTTCTCTGTTACATCTGGAGCCAGAGAATTTGGTTATGTCCCTCCCTGAGCCCAATGGTGGCCTGATTCATAGCAATTAGGGTGGTACGTTTCTGGCTGCCATGTGGGGCTGTGGAAATCTGCTGGGTACGTCAGCCAAAAGTCCCAGAGCCAGTGGCCTGAAATATCGACCGAAGGTGCTTCCTTCAGACACCTGTCCTATAGGAAAGTAGTTCTTAGTTGTATTCTCTGGCCTGCAATGCCATAGGGTCTGAGCCTCTCAGTCTCTCCCCTCCCACTCCATTCTGGGGCAGGGCAGGCTGCTGTCCTCATTGTACAGGTGTGACTGCTGAGGTTGAGAGGATGAGTGGCCTACCCATGGTCAAGTAGGCAATCTGCAACAGAACAGGGATTTGAATCCAAGCCCCAAGCTACTGCCCTGCTCAAGATGATCCATCCTTTTTGGAAGACCTTTGGAGCCCCATTACCGAGCCCTGCTTTACATCAAGCAGCTGGTCAGCGGCAGGACGTTGCGCAGCCGGCAGGGCTCCAATGCAGTGGCCTTGCTGCTATAGGCCAGACGTGAGCCAGGCCATAGCCTGCCACAGGCTCAGGAGCCACAGGTTTGGTTCGCAGGTTTGCATGGCTCTGCAGCTCACAGGCCCTCTGCTTAGAAAGTGTGCCTGTCACAGGTTGGTCCTTGTGGGAGGCTTGTGGCCTATGGCCGCTGTCATGTTGACAAGCCTGGCTCAGCCATCCTCTGCATGCAGCATCTGCCTCTTGCTATCCCTGGAGTGTGGTGCGCAGAGGCAGAGTGAAGGGGGCATGATCAGCTTTTCACTTTGGTCTTAGTGCCTTTTCCAGCAGAGAGGCCTGTAATGTGACTTGCCCATGGGCCCCATCCTGCAAGTGGCTGGGCCATGTCTGCACCCATTGAGGTGGACTGACTGGCCCAGCAACCTCTGCTGCTCAGCTTGGCCCCTGACCACTCCTCCAGCCTCCACCAGCATGAAAGGTCTGATCACAGGATACTCGGCTTTCCCCCAGGCTTCTGGAAGGCCACCTGTCCCTCATCCTGCTCCAGCCCCCTGCTGGCCTTTGTCAACTCCAAAAGCGGCGACAACCAGGGTGTGAAGTTCCTGCGTAAGTTCAAGCAGTTCCTCAACCCGGCACAAGTCTTCGACCTCATGAACGGGGGCCCTCACCTAGGGTAAGTGATGGTGTCCCCTCCCACCTGGCCCCCATGGCCCTCTACAGCTCAGGCCTTTGTGCTTGCCCCATGCAGCCCCCTGCAGGCCAGCCCGCTCTCTGCACTTGCCCTTCATTGCCAGACCTCACACCCCGTGCAGCAGTGCGTCCTTTCCCTGCTTTCATTCCAGGAGCAACGTGGGGGCCAGTGGAGCAGAGGAAGCTGTCCAGATCCTAAAGACCTCAGTCCATCCACTCACTTGGACTGCCCCCATAGCCTCATAGCAATAGGCCCAAACTGAAACCCCAGCAACTTTCCGCTGCACAGCACAGGACTGGGTCTCCCTCCAGCCCCGAACACTCTGAGCTAGATTGGACTGGGCTGTATGGGTTGGCTATGTCCACACTGCAATAACGCATGGCACCAAGGCCCAGGCTGGGTCATTGGCCTTGCACTGGCAAGGCTGAAAAGAGCAGTGCAAATATCTGGGCTTTGTGATCTTCCCTTGCTACGAGGTCTGAGCCCTAAGGCTGCACTGCAGTTCAACAGCTCTACTGGTGGAGCCCTGCATGCCTAAGCTGCCTGACTGAGCCAGCCGCCGGCCTGTCGTTATGGTGGAGATGGGCACACTGAAAGAACCTCCTGGTGGAATGAGATCTGTGGTTCCTGGGGACATTGGGGGAGGGAAGGGGCCTGTCTTGGAGGAAGCTGCACTGAGGCATGTTTCTGAGACCATTTATAGCCCTGATGCCTTTCTGTGTGTCCCTTGCCAGCCTTCGCCTCTTCCAGAAGTTCTCCACCTTCCGGATCTTGGTCTGCGGGGGAGATGGCAGCGTGGGCTGGGTGCTGTCTGAGATCGATGCACTGGGACTGCACAAGCAAGTGAGGACGAGTCTGTCTGTCTGCAAGCTTTCCCCCTCCCCTCGGTGTCTGGAGGGGCTGCCTCTGTCCTCTTGGCAGTAGTGTAAAGCAGGGCATTTTTCCTGGTTTGTGGGCATGTGCAAAGCCCTGAACCACAGTGGCTTCTCCCTGCAAGAAACTGCGTTTCAAGACCTGGAACTGTGGCCAAGGTCATGGCAGTCGCTGGAGGAGCTGGCATGGGCTAGATGTCTGGGGCCGGTACCAAAGTACACTGGTGCTGGTGTGTGTGTGTGTGTGTGTGTGTGTGTGTGTGTGTGTGTGTGTGTG
>ML681991.1:43754047-43829719 GCA_007922195.1 Podocnemis expansa
TGTGTGTGTGTGTGTGTGTGTGTGTGTGTGTGTGTGTGTGTGTGTGTCAGAGCCTGCAGCGTGTTCCAGAGTGCCCACTGTGCCCATTGCCATGTGACCCCCCACCCCCACCCCTTCTGAGTGTAGCTGGTACTAAGCAGTGTGAGCTGGGAGACGGCCAGACTGCTCATGTCCATCAGAGATCCCCAGGGCAGAGAGGGGAATCCCACAGGTGCTAAAGGATGGGTCCCTTAATTCCGAGCTTCCCATGCCCACAGAGTCTCTAATAGCTGGGCCCTGCTCACATTTCATTCCTCTCCATGGCAGTGCCAGCTTGGTGTCCTGCCGCTGGGAACAGGAAATGACCTGGCACGGGTGCTGGGCTGGGGCAGCCTCTGTGATGACGACACCCAGCTAATGCAGGTGTTGGAGAAGCTGGAGCGGGCCACCACCAAGATGCTGGACAGGTGAGCACTAGGTGTGGGCTGGGGGCTTTTTTTGGGACCCCAGATGGAGAAGTGAATGAGCTCAGGCTGAGTGGGCACCCTCTGGGAGGGGCTCCAAAGCTGGGTGTTGGTCTGTCTGCCATGGTCCACCCATGTTTCCAGCCACATGTCTGCCAGGCAGCAGTTTGCCCCATAACTACCTAGTGCAGGGTTTTTTCTTCCATGCCTGGAGGCAGGACAGAGCCTGATGGACCCTGGGTTCCAGGCTGGGAATCCATGCGGCTGGCTTTCCCACTCCTTACGGACAAGATTTGGCCAAGACAGAGACAAGAGCCGCTTTCCCCTGCCTAAGATTTAATATCACCATCCCCAGTTACAATGGCTTTCCTCAGCCCCCCCAACATGTCCTATGGGAGGACTCATGCCCCTGCAGATCCCTGCTCCATCATGACCCTGTGCTGGGTTTGGGGTCCCTGTCTTCTCAAAGGGCCGCCATGGGTTTCTGGGCAGGCCACAGCATGGCAAAGGCTGGGCCCTGGCAATCAGCATCTCGTCTTTGCTTCCCCCCAGGTGGAGTGTCCTGACCTACGAGGCGCCCAAGCAGTCACCTCCTCCCATCAAAGAGGAGGAGAATGGCGATTCTTGTATCCAGGTACAGCTGCTTCAGGGATGCATGGGGCGCAGTGTGGGGTTGTGGGGCAGTGGCTCCTGAGATCAGACCCCTATCAATGCATATATGCTATCTGAGCCAGGGGCTGCTGGAGGGGTACTGCTCATACATGGTCACTGCCCAGGGCCTGAGGGAACTGGAGGAGACAGGCTGTAGCACTGACAGTTTCAGGGAGACCAGGATTTCTGTCCTGGGTGAAATGAGTTCAGCAATTCTCAGCCTGAAACTACAGTGTCACTGGTTCCCTGCCCAGCTAAGTGCTCAGCTGCTTTTGATAAAGGGTGGTGAAGAGCTGACGGAAAGCAGGAACGCTAGTTGCTGGGCAGGGCATTCAGAATGGCTGTGTGGGGATGGCAGCTGGAAGAGGGGAGTGAGGGAGGGGGGCACAGAGGCCAGTGACATTGGCCAGGCTCTCTCTCTGGCACGGGCTGTGCAAGAGAGGCAGTGTGTCCTAGTGGATAGAGCATTGCACTGCGAGTTCTGTGCTTGGCTGGGTGACCTTCCCTACTCTGTGCCTCAGTTTCCTTCCTCTTCATCTGGTCTCTGGAGCCTGTTCAATCATGCTGGAGTCTGTGTGGCACCCAGCTCAGTGTCAGCTGCCTTGGCCATGTATATAGGGTCCTGTTTTCTAAGCACCTTTCGACCTTTCATTTGCAGCCAGCATAGAGGCACTGGGCGCTAGGGTGTGGATGTGTGGCTGGTAATCACATAGCAGAATAGCTACTGTGTAATAGCAGCAGATGCTGCTTCTTTCCCCGTCCCCTCTATCCCTCCCCCCCACATGTACTTGTCTCATGTGAGGCTCTCTGAGCATTTCCTAGCCATCAGCTGCTGCCCAACTGCCTACACCCCTCTTGGCTCCAGGACAGGACCGCTGGGCTTTGGTGCAGTTCTGAATGCTAACAAGTTCCATATGGCCTTGAGGCATGCAGAGAATCAATATGGAGCAGGATGGGGAAACCGAGGCACAAACAGGCATATGTCTTGCTCAGGTTACACAACAAGCTGGGGATAGATCCTGATCCCAATCCAGTACTTAGGCACTGAGCCCTGCTCCCCCTATGCTGCAGGGATTTGCTCAGCCCTGCAGCCCTCTAGTATGGCTGGCACAGGTGGATCCAGGGAGGCAAATGGGCACTGCAGCCACTCAGGAAATGTCCCTGTTCCCTTCTTGTCATGCAGGTCCAGATCTCTCACTATGCCGACTCTGTGGCCTTCCACCTGGCTAAGATCTTGGAATCTGACAAGCACTCTGTTGTGATATCCTCTGCCAAGTAAGGTCTTTTGGTCACCTCATCTGTGTGTTGTGGGTGGGGCCGGGAATGGCAAGGACTTAGATATGTCCATCCCCTAGCGCCCTCTGCCCACCCTGTGAACCATGAACATGGGTGGCAGCTGGCCACAATTCCCCACCCACACAGCAGGCCTGCCTGTACTGATCCTGGTATGAGTCCTCTGAGGAGCTGGTGGTCCTCGGTCCTTCCCACCCTCAATCTCTGCTGGGAGTGCCAGCAGCGCAGACCTATGGGCTGGGGGTGACTTTGTGACCTGGCTGGAAATTAAAGAGCTGGAAATCAATGGGAGTGAGGTGCCATGGAGAATCTGGGCCTGGAAGCTTAGATTTAGCCTCCCAAATTATTGCACAGAGGGCTTGCAGCAACCTGTAGCTACTAGTGCCTTTGGCTCTGCTCGGGGCCTGAACTGTGAAAGGCACCATCATCCCAATCCCAGGACAGTCAGAGGCAGCATTAGTGAGAGTCATGTCCTAGGCACCGTGGCAGGGCACTGTTGGAGTGTAATTGGCTGCCTGGCTGCTGGGCTCTGGCATCAAACATTGCCATGCTCACCATAGGGTAGAACAGCTGAGGCCAGCCTCCCTCGTGGTGCCAGAGAGTGCCCTTTGCTGGCTAATCAGGGAGTGGCACCCCAGGGACAGGGTGCTCTGCTGGTGAGTCATGGCTCCCAGCTGGGTGGGCAAGGGTGCAGGAAGGAGCCCCAAGGCAGCGGTTGCTGTCTCACCCAGGCTCTCCCCCAGCGCCATTGGATGCTTCTCTCCCCGGCAGGTTCCTGTGTGGAACAGTGAATGACTTTGTGACTGAAGTCGGCAAAGCCTATGAGAGGGCCACTGAGAACAAGCAGGAGGCAGACACCATGGCTAAGAAGGTGAGGCCTGGCGAGGCACTGCTTGCTGGGGACTGTGCCCCCATGTCCCACATGGCAGACAGTCAATGTTATGGGCAGCTGTGGTTCTGAGCAATATCTAGATTTAAGGTTTTTGATTCACCTCGGTGTTCGCAGTGCTGATCAACCCATGGACTCTGATCACCCCAGGGTTGCTGCAGAGACGATGTCCCTCATCCATGGTATTAAGCAGCAGCTGGGTGCTTCGTCACACAGGCCACTACACCCTGGGGTGTCCCAATGGATGCCTTGGCCTCTTCATAGACCAGGCCATGGTGGATGCCTCTTGTGTGACCCACCTCTCTCTTGCAGTGTGCAATGCTGAATGAGAAGCTGGACTCCCTGGTGCGTGAGCTGAATGATGAATCGCAGGCGATTGTTGTCCCTGAGGGGAGCACGCAGGCTGGCCCCGAGGCCAAGGAGAGCAGTAAAGGGGGCAGCTTCAACCCTAGTCCCGTGCCCAGGATCTTCAAATCCAAGGAGCAGCTCATGCTGAGGGCCAACAGCCTCAAGAAGGCCCTGCGGCAGATCATTGAACAGGCAGAGAAAGGTGCGGCGCTCTGGGCAGGCAGGATGGGAGGGGGCTGCAGTGTACGGAGTGGTGGGATCTAAGGCCTCCCCCACCCATTTCCCATTCCACAGCAGGCCTCCCTTTGTGGCAGGCTCTGGGTGGCAGGATTGGTTCTGCTGTCACATGGACACTGCCTGCTGCAGGGCATGGTGCATTCTCAGCTCCTTGCCAGCCTTGTGAGCTGCAGGAATTCCAGGTGTGTGAGCATCCCAGGTGCCACTGGCCCAGTGCTTGGGTGAAAGGGCAGACAAGGCACAGAGACCTGTTTCCAGATGCCAGCTTCCCCTGACAGGTCCATTGGCTAGCAGTGTGGCATAGCCGGGTTTAGTGCATAGACCCTGCTGGGAGCCATGAATTCATCCTGATGCTGATGGTGACCTGACGCAAGGCCAGGCCTAGGCCCACATTTGTTTTGAGGAGCCTTCCTGGAGAGATTCAGGGACTGACTTGCCTGGTGTTGAGCAGCCCTGGCTCCAGCTCCTCCCACAAGCAGATTTGAATGTTCAGCACTTTAGAAAATCCAGCCTAGTGTGGCTCAGGTAGGATGTCTGAAACAGGCACCCCACCATATGGGCCTTTGATGAGTATTTTGGCCTGGACCCCTCGGGGCCTCAGTTTTCCCATCAGCAAAGCAGGAGTAATGAGTTGCCACTACAGATCACTCAGAGGTGACTAGTGTAAATGCCAGAGAGTGCACCCTTGTTGGCTAATTGAGGAGCAACATCCCTAGGTGTCAGAGGGCACTGCTTCTGCCTTGCGGGGGGCCACAGGTCCTGGCAGTATGGGGAGGATGCAGGAAGGAGCCCAAAGAGCAGAGGTCTCCATCTCACATGGGCTCTTCCCAAGGTGTCACTGGATGGTTCCTTTCCTGTGGGTCTGTCTGCCTGGCAAAGTTTTTATCTGAGCAGGTCTCCTGCAAAGCCAGGGCTGAACAGGCCCAGACAGTCTATAGGGTACTCCCATCTGCATGCTTCAGGCTTCGTGCATTCTAGGAAGCCAGGATCAGGTAGCAGCTTCTGCTGTGGCAACCTGTAGTGCCCTTGTGGCCTTAGCTCTTTGGAACAGAAGTGATTGTGCTGAGACAAGATATTGCTACCACTCGGGCCTTGGGAGCTCAGCCAGCCTCTGGGACCTGCTCATCCCTCCCTGCCAGGGTCAGAGCTACCAGGACAGAGTTGGAGAGGCACCAGCTACATTCAGGTGCTGGCTGGGCAGGCCAGTCTGCATGGGAATTAACTGTGCCTTTTCTGCATGTGTGTGCTCCTTAGGGCACCTCTGTCCCATTGACGACACCCCTAGCTGGGAAACAGGGTGGGCAGCAGTTTTCCTACAGGTTAAAGAGCATTGGCACATGGGGCAGGGAGTCGAGGCACTCTGCAATATGCTTACTTTGACTTGCTGTGTAGGTGCCTGAGGTTGGAGTACTGGTCAGAAAATTGTTAGGATTAAAATGCAGCATAGCTGCTTGGTTACAGGGTTCCCTTGACAGGTCGACTGACTTGAGTCTCACAGACTCTCAGCTGATGTTGCCTGTAGTTACTCTCTTAGAGGTCAGCTTTATGTCATATTCCTTGCCTGTTTCCATGCAGCTGTGGATGAGCAGAACAAGCAGACGCAAGCCTATCGGAGCATCACAGCGTCTGGCAAGAAGGACAGTTTGGAAGAGTTCAGCAAAGAGACTGAAATTCTCAGTAAGGCTCCTGTTATTTCACATTGCTCCTCCCTGGCCTGGGTCATGGGCCCCATCCATGTTGTTTGTTGTTGGAAGTGATCAGAGCAGCTGGAACCAAGGGTGGCAAATACACAGCTACGGTGGTAGAATCAAAGGGGCCACATTTTCCAAGTGGCGACCCAGTCCCAGTGCATCCATGGCCGAGCAGGTGTTCTGCAGTTGGTGGGCAGCATCTGTCTTGGGCCCACCTTCGCAGTGCTGGAAGCAATCGAAACACAAGCCTGGGAGCACAGCAGGGAGGGCAAGCCAGGAGAAGCCTGGAGATTCTCAGCTATTGGAACCAGGGCTGTGTGTGAGGTGAGCCTGCTGGTGCCCTTGTTGGCTGGTGCAGCTCATGGGGCTGCCCACATAAACTGCATGTTTGTGCCTGCAGGAGGCCAAGCTGGTCAGCAAATGAGGCTCGGAGCTCTTGATGGTTGGACAGTTGGGCCCTGGCACTGAGTCCTGTGCTGGAGGCCACAGAGGAATTCCAGCCTGGGCATTACAAGGGAGACTGATGAGCCAAACACGCTTGGACCCCTTTGCAGGGCATGTCCTACAGAGATGGGATGTCAAAGCAAAGGAGTCCAACACCCCGATTCTGGAGTGGGCACTTGATTCATCAGTGCATATGCTGGGAATAAAGAATAGCTGGGGCTCCCCCTACTGGGGACATAGCTGTGATAGCCAAAGCCAGATGAAATCAGTGGGTAACAGATCCTGGGAATTGGCCCCTGCTGGGGGGCAGGGAGAGAGCTCCATGTCTACTAGCTACCCCTGCAGCAGCAATGGGGAAGGAGAAGAATCGAGCACAGCTAATCAGGACAGAGAACTTGTCCAGGCTCTTTGCAAGGGATTTCCAAGCCATGTAACCAGAGCTGCCTATGATACGAGGTGTGGTGCTGCAGCCAGAACTCACCCCAGGGGTACACCCCATTTAAAGGGTCACCATTCTGAGCACTCAGCAGAGTGCCACAGAGTTTCCCTGCCACACTCAGCAGTGAAGGGGCTAGTAGGAAGTTGGGTTGGGTGCCCAGCAGGGTGAGATCCAGGCTTTAAAGAGTGGGGTGCTGTTGGCTGCTAAAGAACCTCTTCCCTTTGAGCAGATTCCCGGCGGGGGACAGTGACTTCAACGACATCATCTATCTTCCTGGACAGGCCTGATAGCTTCAGTGCTGTGCACTTCACAGAGGACCCCAATGCCATGTGAGTGTGTGCAAAAGGGCTTCTGTGGCAGCCCCTGAGATGTAGCATGGGGCTGTTGTCCCCTTTTCACACAGGAAAACTGAAATCTAGCAAGAAAATAACTTGCCTGAAGTTGCACAGTGAGTCAGTGGCAGAATTGGCTTTTGAACCCAGGGGTCCTAGCCCATAGGACCTTGGTTCTGTCGCTGGGATACACTGCTTCCTAGAGAATGGAAATGGAAGCTGGGAGTCCTTACTGCCAGGCCCATGATCTAACCACTAGACCAGTGGTTGCCAACCTTTTCTCTGCCATGGCACACCTTGGTACCTTAAAATTTTTCAAGGCACACCACCATTGAACTCATAAATATTCAAATTAACTTAAACTACTTATGAATATTCATGAACCATGGCACAGTGTTTCGGAAATGCTGCTGTGTGGGATAGTAGGGGTAGCAGAGCAGGGGTGGCAAAACAGGAGAGGTCAGAAGTCATGTGCAGTGGCAGGAGTGAGTGTGGGGAGCGGAGCAGAGCAGGGCAGGGGTGGCAAAAGAGGACAAGGGCAGCCGTGTGGGGAACAGCACAAGGGTGGAAAGAGAAGAGAGGGGAAAGGAGAACAAGAGTGGCTTTGGAGGTGGGGCAGGGGGGAACCTGGGGAGTGGGAAGGTAGGGCAGGGGAGCATGGCACAGCACCCACTTCCCCCTTCTTCACAGTGGCTCCCGCTGCCACCCAAGGCAAATACTCACCCCACTGCTGCTCCCTCCCCCAGCGCCCTGCTGCCTGTGATGGACCCTCCCATCACCGCAGGGGCCAGAACCAGGCCTCCAGCCCCCAGCTACACATCCACCCCATGCCCCAGCTACACACCCCCACAAACAAACAGCCACCACACAACCACAGCTACACACCCTCTGCTACACATCCATCTCTGCTACACGCACACACCTGCCCCACACAACCTCCAGCAGCACCTCAAAGCCTTTACCTGGGCTGTTTGCAGGCTGCCTGACACAAGCTGCTCCAAACTGAAGGGGGAGATTCACACACTCCAGGCCTCCTGCCCCTCTCTGCTGGCTGGGTTAAGGTGGAGTGGGGTTTAAAGTGGAGCCACCTGAACCCTGCGTTCTGGCTGCTGCTGCTACTTTTAGGGGGACCCCTGGAACTCCATGTTCCAGTGCCTTCCTCTATTTTTAGGGGGGCTGGAATGCTGCCTGTCTAAAAATAGGGGTCCCTGGAACTGCGTTCCACTGCCTTTCCCCTTAATTTTACCCCTGTCTGTTCCCAGCCCTGCACAGCCTACGTGGCTGGGCAGAGCAGGGAGGGAACTTTAACTCCAGCTCTCGGGCATGCTTGCGGCGCACTTTGGGTGTTCCCGCGGCACACTGGTTGGGAGCCACTGCACTAGACATAGAGAATGAGAATGAGAGTAGCGCCGATAAGTTCTGACTGGCAAATCCTTGATCTAACCATGAGGACTCTCAGTTTCTTTTCTTTATCAGCACATGATCATAAGTCGTCATCAGCCTTTCTCCAGCTAGTTCCCCACACCCCTCATGTGTGTTTGTGTCACTTTTTTACAGCTCTCTTAATTCTGATTGCCAGGAGAGAGGGGTTTTTGTTGTGGAGCTTTCCACTCTTGGGGGTGGGGGTGGGGAGGTGCTCCACCCTGCTGAAAGGAAGGGATATGACCGGGGGAAGGGGGCTGCTACACCCTCTGTTTTCAGAGCATCTTGTTCCTTGCAGGTGCAGGTCTCTCTCCCCTGATATCGTTAATCAATATTCCCCCACTGTCCTCCACACTGTGACCCATAACTTCATCATCGTGAGGCTGGGGACAGCCATGTGCTCTACCCGGGGCTGCTGGTGCAAGCCAAGTCATGTAAAATGCAGTGGGCAGCTGGCGTAGTGGATTGCCCCATCTGTGCTTCATACACTGTGGCTGTTGCTGAGGGTCTAGTATGACACCCTCAGGTTGGGATCTTGAAAGGCATCTCCAAAGCAGTCCATAGCACAGCTCGTGGTGTGCCTAGCTCTCCTCCCTTTACCCTCATTATTTATTGATTCCAGAGAACAAAGAGGTACCTGCTAGTTCAGCACCTGGAATCTGCTCCTTTACCTTTCCTTTTACTTTGTTACCTCAATGACTGAATCAAAAAGCTGGGGTCTGATTCTCGTCTGGCACCAGTGTAAATCTGGAGTCCCTCCACTGAGTTCATGGAGTTACATGAAAAACTGGCATAAATAAGTGCAGAATTGTTCCCTGGCTGTTTAAGATCAGCAAATTATCTCAGAATCATCAGCCAACAGCCTGTCTGGCCAAAGCATACTGTGGCTGGTATAATTAATGATAATTAATTAATTAATTAATGAGCCAGCAATAGTTGAGCAGACAGTGCCTTCTCAGGAGATTGTAACAGACTGTGGTGGGGGTGGCTGGTTGTTTGCCTGGCTTTACCCACTTGAAAAGTGTAATAATGACCCAGAGCCCAGAACTGGCAACCCTGTGTTTTTACTGGCAACGATAAACCTACCTGTGACATCACTCCCAGCCAATCAAACATGGCCGTGACATCACTGACAGCCAATCATGAAGCTCCCATTGTGGCTGGCATTCTAAAACCATTTCATAGGCCATAATAAATCTCAAGGACGCTCATGTGAACATTTCAATAATGGGGCCGATATTTCCATTCAGCTGCCATTCCCCAGTTCCACCCCAGTGATCATTTCTGTGGTGTTCTGCATTCAAATCTCTCCTTCCCCATCTGCTGCTTTCAGACAATTCTCCGAAAGATGTGTCATGAATAACTACTTTGGCATAGGCCTGGATGCAAAAATCTCTCTGGAGTTCAACAACAAACGGGATGAGCACCCCAAAAAGTGCAGGTATGCAAAAGATACCCCCTCCCACCTTCCTGAAATGCTGGCAGGAGTCTGCAGGGTAGACACAGCCCAAGTGATTTGGTATTGAACTTAGCCTCATGCTGCTTCTTATCTATCACAAAGGCTCCACTGCTCTCCCGTGAGCCAGCATGACTGATCAGCTGAATGTGTGGATGGTGCTTGACTCGAAGGTGATGCCTAAACTTCTGTTCTGATGCCCTTTCTCCCAGCATCTCCAAATGCCCTGCAAACATGCAATAGATAGGTCCAATGACATAAAGCTGGGGGTGGTGGGCAAAAGTAATTATCCCATTTTACAAAGGCTAGTGGGAACCAGTGGAAGTCACTACAAAATCTGATCCTTTCTATGTAGGGTAAATATAAAGCAATCAGGCATTGCTAGTGTCTCAGAGGGGCCTTTGCCAGACCATGTAGAGCTCTGGAAGCCCTGAGATGAAAATGAGTACGCTGCTCGGTTACATTGACTGACATGACTCCAAAACAGGCCCAGCAGAAAAAGAAGGGGTAGAGTGATGGTTGAATAATAACAATACCAAAGTGTTTTGCAGGGCTGTTCATCTGTAGATCTCTTTGCAAATGAGGGCAGTCTGTCTCCCCATTCTGCACATGGGTAAACTGAGGCAGGGGGAAGCGACTTACTCAAGGCCACCTAACAGGCTGGTGGCAGGAACAGAATATGGGTCTTCTGAGCCCCAGGTCACTGTCCTAGCCATTAGGTTACACTGCCTCCCTGGATTAAAAAGGCTTGTGAAGCATTGCCTGTGAAGGGAGATAAGAAATAGTGGAAAGGTAGAGAGGCAACCAGTAGCAGGTCTATAAAATCCAGAGGACTGCAGCCAGCTAGCCTTTCCTGTTACTCTTTCTCTTACTCAGGGAGCTAAGGGACCTTAAAGGCGACACATTCAAAACAGATAAAAGAATATATTTTTTACATAAGATCTAATTAACTGGCTGTCACTGGTATTATGAAGGCAAAGCGCTTAACAGGGTTCAGCTAAAGCAGGCGTCTCAAACTCATGGCCCAAGGGCCACATGTGGCCCCTCAAGTTATTTCTTGAGGCCTGCAATGACACTATTGCTATCAATATTTGCAATACCATTGTATGAAACGGTTTCAGTGGTGTGGCCTTTGGGCTACCACACTAGTTCTCATGTGTGGTGTGGCCTTTGGACTAATGTACTAGTCCTCATGCAGCCCTTGTGGTGATTTGAGTTTGAGGCCTCTGAGCTAAAGGATGAGATGTTCCTGTGGAGAACGAGAACACAGACAATTATACTGGATGCATGGTTTCACCAAAGACTAGAAACCTTCCTGTTTCAGGGCATCAGCCATACATTGACTAACCAGGTGGCCAGGGAGCAGCTTTCCCAGTAGACAGGTTATTCCAAACTCAACCTCTAGCAGCTTCTTGCACCTTCCTCTTAAGAGCTGATGAGGAACAGGGTACTAGACTAGATTAGACAGGATACTAGATGGATACACTATGGCAATGACTGTGGTGCCAGTTAATTGCTGAGCTTGTTATTAGGTTAACTTCTTTCTCTGTTGTCTAATCTGTATATTTAATAAATAAATATCATTGCATCATGGTAATGAGGCCATGGCTTCAGTGGTGACTGGGCTTTGAGTCATCAGCAGAACTGGGAGAGGGGTGGGTGTTCGTACACATGAATCCCGAGATTGGTAAATTTCAAGGTAAGGCAGGACCACTACAATCACCTCATGTATCACCCAGCCCGGAGACCCTCAGCCAGTGCCTTCCACATCCAGCCAAGGGTGTCTGCTTGAGCTAGAGCCCCTGTGCTAGAGAGGCGCCCAATCTGGACTTAAAGTGTAAGCTCAACAGCTGTGTGTTTCTCTCCCCTGGCCCCATGGCAGCAGTCGCACCAAGAATATGATGTGGTATGGAGTGCTAGGGACCAAGGAGCTTCTGCAGAGGACCTACAAGAACCTGGAGCAGCGAGTCCAGCTAGAGGTAATGAGAGGGCATGCTGGCTGGGTCTGTGGGGCTATAAATCACTCACTGGCAGGGCCAGTAAGAGCAGGAACAAGTGTGCACAGTTAAGTGAGTATGTGCAGGCTCCTCTTTTGTGCCAGGCGTTGAGATTCAGGTTCTCCGATGCTGCAGGAGTCAGGGTCACACACACAATATTTCTCAGGCCTCTGCCTTAGTGCCGATCTCTTCTTTTGCTTTGTGTTTGCTCGTGTCCCAGAAACATGGCACAAGAAGAGACCCTGTCTGTCTTGGTACTGAGCAGATTCCCCCCTGCTTAGATCTCTCGGGGGGGTCTGGAAGCCCAAGGAGGGATTGTTAGAAAAGCCAAGGGCTTCTTGAGCCTCATCTGTGCTGTGGGATACATAGATTGCACACCACTGCCCACCATGGCACAGCGTCATCTGAAGATGCCAACAGGGGGCACCCCAGCATAGATGAGGATCATGCGTTTTGTTTTGAAACCAAGTTGGGTGACCCTGCTGGGTATATGAGTTGCTTTGATATTGAGCCAGAATGGGGGGATCAACACAGGGCCACAGTGGATTCAGGCTGATCTCTGAACGTTTTCTGTTCTCTCTGAGGTGGGCCTGCCCACTATCTGAAAGGGTTGCACTTTTCTTGTGGTCAGGGCCTTGAAATAGTAGTGATGTTCCCATTGCAAACCAGCCCTGAAAATATTTCAGGGGCTGCCTGTGATCCCTGACTCCCTTGAATTCTCTCAGTCTTGGGCTGTATTTTTCAGCAAAGTACAGGAGTTTGTTGGCGTTCCTCTCTATCAGCTGTATTGTATTCAGGTCTGAGGTGCTGCTGGGAGGGCAGGCGGTGCCTGGCACATACTGAATATCACAATTGGCCTTGTCATCTCTTTCAGTGCGACGGGGTGACCATCTCCTTGCCCAGTTTGCAGGGGATTGCTGTACTCAACATCCCCAGCTATGCTGGCGGTATCAATTTCTGGGGAGGCACAAAGGAGGATAACGTGAGTGCGGATGGGGCGGAGGCCTCTTTAGCTAATGATGCCAGTGCTGAGTCTGAAGGCAAAATGCCTCTGTGGAGTTCTAACAAGAGATCTGATAGCCAGTAAGGGACAGAGGGATCGCCAGATGGATCATTGGCTCAAGGTCTGCCCAGTCTGGTCTTTCACTTCCTGCCAGATGGATGGGCCCATGGTCAGTTCTGATCCTGACAGTAGTCTGTCCCTGGATGGTTGGAGAAAAAGGTTGGGAGGGTGGGAGTCTCTCTCACAGAGAGGTAGTGTTGTCTAGTAGTGAGAGCAGAGAGGGCTGGGGTTCAGAAGGTCTGCAGTCCAGGCCTGACACTGCTGCTGACTCTTTCGATGGTCTTTGGCAGTTCACAGCCACTCACTGTGCCTCAGTTTCCCTATCTGGGAAGCAGAGTTCTCCCTTTGCAAAATGCTAGAGCAGTTTTTGTAAGTCCAGTCCAGCTCATTGTGCCCCAGTACACAGCCTGACTCCATGGGTTCATGCTACAGTCAGAAGTCTGAGTGGCAAGGACACTTTGGGTACATCTACACTATGGGCTTAAGTCGACTAATGGAAAGCCATGACCACATGTGAAGTTCATTAAGTAAACTTAAGGGCTTCCTTAAGTCGACTTAATCACTCTCACTCTTTAAGTGAACTTGGGCATTAAAATGACTTTATTAAGTCGACTTAATGCAATGTGGCCATCTAAATCATCTTAAGAAGCCCTATGTAATAACATGTGCCTGCTTAAGTTGACTTAAGCAAACACAGTTTTTATTAGAACACTTTCTGAAGTCGACTTAACCAACTTTGTTAAGTTGACTTAAGAGAAGGGTGGACTCACTAAGTCAACTTAACAAAGTCGACTTTAAGTCGACCTTATTAAGTTGAATTAACAAAGTTGACTTAGCTTTTGTAGTGTAGATATAGCCTTTGTGAGGATGCCAAGCTCTCAGGAGAGGAGAGCACTTGGCCCTGTTTCAGTGCCCAAGCTCCCCCTCCACATGGGCAAATCAGGGGAAGGGCTGCCAGGGCCTTTTCTGTCCCTCATGTCTCACCTCCTGATCTCAGCAACTGCACCTACTGCCCAGCCTGGCTTCACCATGGCAACCCTGCAGCTCTGTCCCTTGGCCATCTTGAGAGTCTTCAGAAATGGTATCTACTCTAGATGTAGAGAGAGACAGAGACCTACAGATAGAAGATAGACACAGAGCCCCACAGCTGGACAGACACCCACACGGTATGAGGAAGAGGTGCTGGTGATGGTCACAGGGTGTCTTGCTCCCCTGCAGAACTTTGGGGCACCCTCGTTTGATGATAAGAAGCTGGAAGTGGTGGCTGTCTTTGGCAGCATCCAGATGGCCGTGTCACGAGTCATCAACTTGCAGCATCACCGCATTGCCCAGGTAAAGAGATGTCCGAGCAGCAGATAATCTAACCCTGGGCTGGACCCATCTGGCTAGCCTAGAGGACTGAGGACCTGGATGAGCCTTGTCTGCAGGGTCTGACCCCATTGCTGTCTGCCTTGTGGGAGGCCCAGCTGAGGCTGGGGATAGAGCAACCCCAGACAGAAGAAGTGGCAAGAGGGCAGGCAAGGGCCAGTGGTGAGGAAGTATGAGGCACTTGGCCTCCAGGGAGCAGTCCTCAGTGGGCCTGGTAAGCAGGCAGGGCCCCTTACTGACATGGGCAGGGAAGGCTCTAAATTTCAGGGAACAGCTCATGCTTGGGGACCTGAGAAGGGACTCCCAGAGGTTTTGGGGGGCCTGGGACAAAATCTGACCCTGACACCCCCCCCCGTGGGATTCCCAGGTTTGAGGGGCTTCTCAAATAGAGTACCATGGAAAACTGCCTCTTTTGTCCCCTCCCGGGTGGCCCTGAGCCTGAGTGACTTGGAATAAGGGTGTTCGTCCTCTATATCTCAGTGTGGGGCAGCCCCGAGCTGTGGGGTGCAGGGAGAGCTGTCATAGTCTTGAGCCCCACAGATTATGTTCTCTGTGAGTGTGAGGTGTTCCACCAGCATGCAGTGGAGAGCTCTGGGCTGGGAGTGTGTCACGCTCGCAGTGCATGGAGCATCAGGCATGCTGGAAGTGGGCGTCCTGCAAGCTGAGGAAGCAGAGTGGGATCTGCTGAAGGTTACACTCTGTGCCAGCTGGAAGGTGGGATGCTCAGATTAGGGAGAGGGGCACATGTCTGCCTTGCTCGAACTGACACCTGACAGTGGCAGTGTGCCCATGACAGTGACTCAGCTGTCCGAGTATGCATGTGTGAAGGGTTTGGTCTCCTAGGGCTAGCCTGGGCCACCATGTTTTCAGGTGCCAGCTCAAGTAGAACTAATAGTGTCCATGAACCCACGCTAGGAATCCTGCCTCCCCGCAGCATCTCCAGTCCTGATGCCCTGGAGCACCTGGCAGAACCCAGCTACCAGGCTAGGAGACATGGTTCTCTTGGGCTGCAAAGTGCCATCTGGCAGGAGGCACGTCCTGGCATCACAGACCTAACTTCCCTGGCACCGAGCCATGGCAGAGCCGCGGTTTGCAGGGGAGTTCCCTTCCCTCATCTCATGGGAGGCCCTTGACCTGGCCATGCATGCTAACTGGTTGTTTGGTACCAGCCTCTTCCCTGTGCTTGCCTGACAGTGTCGGATGGTGAAGATCACGATCCGAGGAGATGAGGGCGTCCCGGTGCAGGTAGATGGAGAAGCCTGGATCCAGCCTCCAGGGATCATCAAAATCCAACACAAGAACCGAGCCCAGATGCTAACTAGAGACCGGGTGAGAGCTGCTTGCTGCCCTTGGATTGCAGAGCAGAGGAAGGTGCTTCAGGGAGCTGCTGTTAGCTTGCAGACATTCTGCCTGGCCTGGGACCTTGTCAGCTCTGCTGAGCTAAGTGAGGCCAAGCCTGTCTGGGGGCAGGATGGGGAACTCAGTCATAGTGCTGGGTAATCAGTCCCCCTCTCCAAGCCAGCCCTGAGCCAGAGTCCTCCGTGGTGCTAACTGTGTGCTTTGCTGGTGGAAGCACTGACAGCCAGATGAGCCCTTGACTGGCTGGGCTAAAAAAATTTTATAGCCCTTCCCCCAAAGAACTGGGTGGTTCATGAGATTCCAGTGCAGGTAACTACACAAATACCTGTCACATTCCACCCCAGAGGTGCCTGTATTTCAGCAGTGGGAGCAGTAATTGGTGCGTGCCAGCATCTGGGATTTCTGGGGTCGTCTTCTCACTGCTGTGTCTTCTCCCATGCTGTTGCACTTCGATCTCAGCCAAGGGATGGCCTAGCACGTTTGGGTGGGGTGGCAGAGGCCCTAGAGGAGTGTAAAACCCTCTGTCCTGTATGAATGATGGTTGCCAGGCAGTGCCTGTGGAAGCAGCGCAGAGCCAGACACCTCCAGCCCTCCCATGTTAGTAGAAGGGTTGCCTTGTCCCTCTGCAGGCCTTTGAAAGCACCCTCAAGTCATGGGAGGACAAGCAGAAGGGTGAAGGCTATCGAGCCCCGGCGCGGCCCCGCCTCAACTCCCAGCAGTCCATGGAGTACCTGACTGATGAGGAGTATAGCCAGATGCAGCAGCTGGCGCAAGCTGCAGAAACTCTCATCACCAGGTGAGTGGCAGGGCTCAAGGAACGGGGTGAGGGGCAGGGGTGCGGCCCAGCTGGGGCTGGCTGGGGCTGAGAGGCAGTGCCTTATGCTGCTCGGCAGCACCTCCTGTGGGTGGTGATGAGCAGAGTTGCTGAGCTGAAGAAAGGAATTGAGTTCAGGTTCTTTCCAGCTCACAGAGTGGTAGTTGGGCATGGGGGTTGGGAGGACCTGTGAAGGGGCCTAGAGGGATGCAAATAAGATGCTCTGGTCTGTGACTGATACCATCCAGGGCCTGCTCTCCCAGCCTTGATCCAACCCCTACACTCAGGAGAGCTTGTAGACTGGGGGAACCATCACTCCAGGGAGTGCTCAGAGTCCAAAATCTCTAGGGTAAGAGCTGATGTTGATACAGGGATGCACAGTGTGATGGGCAAGGACTCCTTGCCTCAGATCTCCTCCCTGGGACCCACAGTGTGATGGACAGAGACGCCTTCCAATGGACCCCCTCCTAGCCCATGGATCCTGGGCTGCTTGTCAGACACTCAGTCCCCAAGAGGTGATTGGAAACAATGGGAGCTGTGATTTCCCATCTACTTCCTTCCTTTATTTTCCTCCAGGATCCGCGAGGCAGCAAAGACCCACAAAGCCATGGAGCAGGAACTGGCCCATGCTGTGAATGCCTGCTCTTTGTCCCTGAACGAGGCCCTTCAGAACAAGAGCAGCAGCGGGTCTGAGGTGAGCACAGGTGGGCACAGCCAGCCTCATGGCATGGCGCAGGGGGAATGAGAAGGCAGGGTATGAGCCCCTGGGTTGGATCTGAAGAAGCAGTGGCAGCAGGGAGTGTGGTGGAGAGAGAGATGGAAGATTGATGAAGGTGAAACCCAAAGGTTAAATGGATATTATAGGAGAGCCAGTAAATAAATAGAATGAGGAGTAAGGCTAGCTATAAATAGAGCCAGCAAGGCAGAGACAGCTACAGATGGAATACAAATGCAGGAGGCTCCCTACTGCCCTTCCTTACAACCCATGTGAAATCCATTTCTCTCTGCCTCCGCTTATATAAATGTGCTGGGAGCGAAAGCCCTGCTCCCTGCCTAGGGTGATGGGGTCATGATGGTTCACTGAACTCTACAGCTCTGTTTTGATCAGATATTCAGAGCATATGAGGTCAGAAGAGACTGCGACACTCCATTCTGAATGCGTGCCACAGGACTTCCCTGAATTAATCTTATTTGAACTAGAGCAGATAGTTTAGAAAAACTTCCCATCTGGATTTAAGAGTCAGTAGTGATGGAGAATTCACCACCACTCTTGAGAAATTAATTTCCCTCTCTGTTAAAAATGTGCATTTTATTTTTAGTCTGAATATGTCTAACTTCAACTTGTACTCATTGGCTCTCTTTTAAGTCATAGATAAACCTGACTGCTTGTGGTGCTAAGTCCAGAAAGTGCATGCATGTGAACACAGGGTTTAACATAGAATTCGTTTTTCAAGTTGTCATCTTCTCTTTCTCTCCTGCACAGTGATTTATTGCTTCAAGGTGACTTTAGATGGTATGAGTTGGTTGGGGAAAGACCTAGTTCTCTTCTTCCCTGCAAAAAATATGTTGAAAAATGAAAAAATGTTTGTTTGACTTAGATATTTCTGGATTTTATCAAAAAATAGAAAATTGGCAACCAAAAACTGAAGTGTTCTGGTTTTAGTCTGAAAAAAGTGGGAAGTCAGTGCTCCCAGCCCCCAAAGCCCAGTTGTCGTTGTTCTTTACAAACTTGACATGTTTGCAAAACCAACATTTTTGTGGAAAAACCGCAGTTGAATCACGGTTTAATGTAATTGTAGCCATGTAAGCCCAAGGATGTCTGAGAGACAAGGTGGTGGAGGGGGAAGTCAGAGCTTTTGTTGGTGAGACAAGCTTTTGAGCCACACAGAGCTCTTGGTAGGAAGGGTATGCCAGTGGAAGCTCCTCACTGATCAAAGTGACACTGGACCCTGCCAGAACAACAGATGCGAAACCTGCAGACGTTTCTCCATTGCTGCGATGATCAACAACCCCCACCACAAGTTTTCAAGGTCCATGGGTCCCACACAGGGCCATCACAACATGTGGGGGTCTTCAAGCAGGGCACTGAATGTCTTAATAACAGCTCTGTGGGTGAAGCCCAAAGCTTCTTGTGCAGTTTGTTGAGGTTGCACAGAAACATGATAAAAGAAAAACTCCCTGTCACCTGTCTCATGAAGCGGTCACTCCATAGCCCATCTGTCAGTCCTCATTCTCCAAGGATACCTGCATGATGCTTTCAACAGATGGGACTAGGCCCTTAAATTCATCAGTCTTCTAGAGCAGTGGTTCTCAACCTTTTGCAGGTGCGACACACTTGGTGGCATACTGTGAACCTACAGGACACACCAGCCCACCTCTCCCAGGCTAAATCCAGCCATCTCCCCAGCTCTGCAACACACTTTCCACTGTGTCTGATACAGTGACTGAGAACCACTGTGGTAGAAGCTAAAAACCAGGGGCTGAGCAGAGAGAGACACTGGATTGATGGCTTATTCCAACAATCTGTAACCCTCCGACCCCTCTTCTTGTACTGTGGCCTGTTAATGGGCCACTGTCCCTTGGATGGTCCCTTACAATATGTATTGAGCTGTCCCACTCCAGCTACCTTTTCCAGACCTGAAGAGGAGCTCGCTGGAGCACAAAAGCTTGTTTCTCTTACCAGCAGAAGTTGGTTCAATAGATGAGATTACTTTCCCTAGCTTGACCATTGAATCAGAAAGTTGTTATCTGTGGAGGACCAGGGAATGTTCTGGAGGAAAGTTTCTGACCAGTTCTGACTGGGGCGGGGTGCTCCTACAGTACATGCTGGTTAATGGCTGTCTAACCACTGCCTCCTGCTCAATGGACTGATTTGTTTGAGTGTTTGCAGCACCCTTTTCTGTAGATAATCAGTTGTGCTTGGTAAGACTGTACAACACCTAGCACAGCAATCACTGTTAATGGACCTATTGGTAGTCATAGCAGTACTGAGCAATGCAGTGTGACGCTAGAGGCAGGTTCAGTGCCAAAGGAGGGCCTGCTTTCTCTTTTTCAGGCTATAGTTTCTTGGGCCATTTTTTTGTTCTGCAACTTCATTGACGTTGGCAGGTTTTCCCCAGAAGGTGATGTTGGGCTCTAAGGTTATGTCTACACCGAAGGCTTAAGTCGACTTAAGCAACTCCCTGGCCACATTTGGAGTTCATTAAGTTGACTTATATACTTGCTTAAGTTGATTTAATAACTCCTGCCCTTAAAGTCATGTTTAAGAGTTAAGCTGACTTTATTAAGTCGACTTAACACAATGTGCCCATTAAAGTCAACTTAATAAAGTCGACTTTGTGCATTAAAGCCACTTTATTAAGACTTTATTATGTTGACTTTATGGGTCCCCTGGCTTCAGTCGACTTTATAAAAAGTCAATGTAAACAAATGGGGCCTCACTAAGTCAACTTACCTAAGACCTGTAGTGTAGACATAGCCTAAATCTGCTTTGACCACTGCACATCGTGATCTGCCCCACTAAGGCTTTGGGCCCAACAATGAAACTCCTATGCTTCTGCTGCCTGACTATCTTGCTGTGGGAAGATGGGGTGATGTGGTTTCTTTGTCTCTGAAGATGGCATAGATCCCATCCCCTTGTGGGCTGTAATGCTGGGCCCGGGACCTTGAGCCAAAGCCAGGGACGGATGTGGAGCCTGCTATGGTTTCAGGAGGCAGGTGGCTGTGTGGGGAACAAGCTGGCATCTCTAGCTTGCCTAGGCGGCTGATGTGAGGCAGGGGGAAGTATAACAGTCCAGCCCAGTTCAGGGTCACTGCTGCTTCCTGGCACTGCTCCAGGGCTCTGTCCTGCTCCGCTGAGGGTGCTAGGGCAGGGGAAAGAACCATGACTCTGTGTAACCAGTCTCACAGGACTGTCAGCCCAAAGCATCACAACCAGGCAAGAGGGAACAGTGTGCCCACCATGCTGTCCACTCAGAGCCTGTTACCTTAGCAACACTCATCCCTGTATGCCTGCAGACTAATGTGGCTTCTCTCTCTCCTCTTTCTTTGCATCCATTGCCTCTCAGTTTCTGAGCAGAAACACAGCTGTGGATGTGTCGGTTAGCGTGAAAGCCCTTTACACTGAAACCAGAGCTTTTCTGGAAGGAAAACTGGTGAGTGCATGGCTGGGGAGGAGCCACCCCTGTGGGTGTGTGCTCTGCTCAGCTCCAGGCGGGCAGAGGGGTGGGCTGGTCTATGTTAGTCCTTTGCATGAATCCCCCTTGCACTCAGCATTGGGATCAAAGGTGTAACCCATGGCAGAAAGTGCTCCAAGTTCCATGCTGCAGGCCAGGGATGGGGGACATTCTAGCATGGATAGGGTTACAGATACCAAGCATGGAAAGGAGGACAGGGAAGTACGAAAAGGAGGACTTTGGAGGACACATACATGTCCAGGGCCCTTTCATGCACCCCAGCTACTGCCCCCTTGATGTCTGCCCCACCACCACCCAAGCTGCCCCCCCCCCCCCCCAACCTGGCAGGCATTTGTGAAAAAAGCTGATTTTGTCCAGTGAAACCACACTCTAAAAATAGAAGTGCACTGGAGCAAGCTGCACCAGAATGTGTTCCTCTGCTGGCTCAGGGGGCTGCGGTGGGCTTGAGCAAGTCCGGCCACCTCTCCCCTCCCTTCCCAGTGCGAGGGGATGCCCCGCACCCACCACAGCCCCCTGAGCTGGCAGGGAAATGCGTTCCAGTGCAGCGCGCTCCCATGCGCTTCTGTTTTTAGAGTGCAGCCCTGGCATCCGGCAAAAAGCTGGGCAAAATCAACTTTTTAACAAATGCCTGCTGGATGGATGATGTCAGGACAGAAAGGAGGACATGTGGTTAGGGTGGGGTGGGGCTGAGACTGAGGGGAATGTTATGCAGGGCACTTAGCTGAGAGTTAAGCAGAGGCCCAGGTGCCCTGCCAGCCCAGCAACTGGGGCTGCTTGAGAGTGATGACAGTAATGAACAGCCAAGTGATCAGTAACTTGCAGACACTGGTCTCTGTCTCAGCAAGGGAACCTGAATGGCAGTGGGCAGAAATTTTGCCCAGGGGCTCATCTTTGTAGTTAGCTGAGCCCCAGTCCCAAGTGGCTGGAGCCATACGACAGCTCGAAGCATCCTTCGGTATCCACGGTGTGTGCTCTTGGGCCGAGTTCTGTGCTGGGTGCTCATGTTTCTCCTCTGACCCATGCAGCAGTTGGACTCCCCACAGCAAGAGGAGGGGCTGCAGGGATCCCTTACCGCAGTCAGCCAGGAGTTGCAGAAGCTGCCAGACATTCATTGGCTGGCGCCCATCATCAACTCTGCTGAAGAGGTGGGTGTGCAGGGCCACTCAGGGCAGATGGGTCAGTTGGTTCCTCATCTCCTTGGTGCTGCAGGGCATTGCTGTTGAGAAGGATGAGGCAGCCTGGCCAAGTGAGTAGAGCAGGATGACCCTGGCTAAATCCTTTATTAACAAGTCTGTTGTTTGGTCTATGCAGTCCAACCTACCTGTTGCCTGGGATGGCTTTGTGTCCCATCCTTCCTATATGTCTATGCGCCTCTGCAAGGGGCTTCTTGAGGTCTCTGCCTGAATGAGTCTGCTGACTGACTGCAAATTTGTAGGTTTTCCTCTGTATGCCCCTTTCTCCTGCCTCCCCTTCCTCTGCTGTCTTCTCCCAAACCCTGCCCCTGTAGTCATATCTGCCTAGCCAGGGCTTGCCTGGGTCCTGCTAAACTCTCAAGGCTCCTCATGGGCCCAAGCCTGCTTTGAGGGGAGGGGATGGGGGTTACTGGAGAATCCAGCATAGCTAGAGCCCCCCTCCTTCTCTCTGGGAGGCGCAGAGAGGAGGTAAGGGGTGACGCACTCTCTGAGCCACCAGAGAACTAGTGCTGGATTTCGGTGTGCAGGATCCGTTCATGCTGTGTGACTAAAAGGTACACGCAGCCCCCTCCCCCCTGACTTGATGGTGCATGTTTATGTGCCCCACTACGTTCTCAGGGTTGCTCTGTTCTCACATGGTCTCCAGTACTGTGCTAGAGGGATGGAGGGTCTGAGAGGATCCTGAGTCTGGAGTGCCAGGGTTTCTCATGACCATTATAGGCTGCCATGGTAAGCAAGTTCACATGGCATTTTTCAGCTGCTGAACCCTTTATACAGCTATATCTTACAGTGGGGAAACTGAGGCTGGGGAGTCACATGGGGTGCACAAAAATGGAGCTGAGCTGCTAAAGTTACGCCCCAGGACTCACTGCTGGCATGCACTGTGGAGGGTGGTAGTGTGGGGTGATGTAATGTAGACAGGGCTCAGACACTTTACAGATCTGTTCTCCAGTCTCATTAAGCAGTAGAAACCTCCATGCCCTGTCTAGACTGTGGCCCCTATTGCTGGTGAAGCTGGGCTGGTGTGATCCACATCTTGCAGTGCAGAGAAGACCAAGGAAGAGCTGTTGGGTTAAGTCAGCTGTTCTAATTACTGGTCTGTGCTGCTGACAGGGGTGGTGGGCATCTGAGCCAGGGCACCAGATGACATCCATGCTTGTTAATCCAACCAGTTCTCTCTCTTCCTGCCTTGGGCACCAGGAGAGCTCCGGGAGTGGCAACAAGGGCAGCCTGAAGCTACGGCTCAACATTCCCAAGCCCAAGAAAGACAAGGAGAAGTTTCAGAAGCCAAAATCCAACAGTACAGTCCCAGGTAAACCTCCCAGACCAGCGGGGCTAAGTGGGCAGGGCGGCCTCTGATTTCCATGGACAGGGACCTGCTGTGCTCCCAGCCACACCCATCAATCCAGCCACAGGAAATCCGGAGTGCTGGGCCATGCCCATGGAAGGAAATGGGGCAGGCTGGAAACTCCTCTGGCACAGCTGCTTGCATGCCTGCTTTGCCTACCCCTGGACACACTACAGGGTAGCAGAGGATGAGGTGACTAACAAAGGCCTGGAGGGACATAGCTGGTTGGGACGTCAGCTCCAGGCTCCTTCTGTCAGTGGAAGAGGGAGTTACCAAAATGGATTTTAGACTGAGGAGGATAGTGCAAGCTCTGAGGAATTTAGAAGTGTGCCTCATTGGCTTGCAGTGGGATTCAGGCTCCAAACCCCCTAAGACACATTTGAATCTGTCCCCTCACTGGCATAGCATTGCATGCAGACCCAATGCCACTGTCCCATCCCAGCTGCCTCTGTTGCCCCCTCAGCCCCCACAGGACTGAGCCAAGGGCCAACTTGCTGCACTTGCCTCTCTCAATCCTGCTCCATCCCCAGCTCCCTGCACTGGCTGGGGAATTCCCACAGCAAGTTCCAGCTGGGAAATGTCAGGCCTTTCCCTTGAGGTCTGGCTACCTTAGTGGGAGCATGGGCTAGTGGTCAGAGCACGGGCCTGGGAGTGGGTTTAACGGCAGCTATCCACTCCCTCTCGGTGTGACCATGAGCCCACGGGCTGTGACAGCCTCTCCCAGGGCATGTGGCCTGTCAGCAGCTGAGATCACAGGAAGCAGGGGGCTTCTGGCACTGTTCCCCATTCTAGGGCGTTGCACCCATCCCAGCCCACTCAAGGGATCTCCCTGTGCTCCTGCCAATCCCTATACAGGCTGGTTTGGCCTTGCCTCTGCCCAGGGATTTTGCAGGGCTGCAGCAGCTGTATTGGGATCCTGGAGCTGAAGATGCCAGTGCCTGCATTTCTGTGGCAGTTGTGAGCTGGGCCTCCTGGGGTAACCTACTGAATGTGCAAAAATCAGGGTAAGCTGCAAACCTGGGGCCAGATCCCCCATCACTGACGGGTAGTACTTAAACCAATCTCCCAGTCAGTCAAAAAATATGCTTCTGATTCCCCACACTGATCATCATGAAGCATAACAAAACAGAAGCAACCTCCTTTATTGCACATCAGCACCTATGATCCCCAACCAGCCACTGGGTCTCGCAAAGAAATAGGTTTTGCTAACCCAGAACAATATAGACCTTGATCCTACGCAAAATACCACGCTGCTAACCAGTCCCAAAGGTTTAATATAAAAATAAAAGAAATAAAATATGAGAGATGTTGAAAGGTCAAAGTGAATCATATACATACAAATAATTAAGACTCCATAGAAAGCAAGTCCTTGGAAGAATTTGGAGTTTCCAGATTAGTCCAATTCCCCTGGGAGATGCCCAGCACATGGGTGGGCCTCAGCCTTTTGTCCAGGTACAGAGGAGCAGTTCCAGAGATGGGTGCTGGTTGTAGACTGAAGACAAAATGGCTTTGGGGCTGCTGCCTTTCATCATCTCTGACATTCCCTATGCTGCCTGGAATTTTTGCAAATCAAAATGGAGTAGAGTCACAGGGATAAGTCCTAGTGGCTCAGCTGGCTTCTCTCTCAGGCAACTATGTCTGGGAGCTTCCTTAATGGGCCATTAAGGAGAAAAAGGCTGTTGGCATCCAGGCTGGGAGTCTCCCAGAATCAAAACAAACAAGGAGGCCTATGAAACAAACAAGGAATCGCTTGGCACTTAAAGACTAAGAAATTTATTTATTTCATGAACTTCCATGGGAGAAAATCCCACTTTATCAGACCCTTCGAAGATGAGGGAACTTACAAGTGTTTGACAAAGTGGGATTTTCTCCCCACAAAAGATCATGCAATAAATAAATTTGTTAGTCTTCAAGTGCCACAAGACTCTTTGTTTTGCTGAACTAGACTAACACGGCTACTCCTTTGGAACTTCCCAGGATCAACTAAATTGAAGCACAAATAGAACAAACATATTCCTAATTTCTAATACAGATATGACACGGGCTTATAAACCATAGAATCGTTCCTAGCAGATTACCATCTTTCTACTGGTATCACCAAGGCCTTACAGGGAGGCAAGAGGGGCAATCGCCCTGGGCCCTGCCCCCCCCCCCCCCAGGCCAGGGTGGGGAACAGCCAGCCCAGGGGTGGAGTGGACCTGCCCAGAGGCTGGGCTTTGCTCTCTCACTGGTCCCCTGGGCCGACTGTTCTGGCCTGAGGGCGAGCAGGGCTGGCCCAGAGGTGGGGCATGAGAGAAAGCCCAGCCCCCAGACCGGCGCGCTCCACCCCCAGCTCCGGGGAGAGGCAGGAGTGCGGGGCTGGCCTGCACCCCCCAGTGCAGGGGTGGGGGGCCCTGCAAAGGCCAATTGACCCCAGGCCCCCCATCCACCTGAGGATGACCATGGGTACCAAACATAGCATGTTGCAAATGGATTATTGAAAATATGAAATATTAGTATGAAAAATAACTCTAATGATCCCCTAAATCCAGACAGTGTCACAGGAATGTCTCTGGAGCACGTGAGAGTGGGGAGCACACAGGGCGAGGGACTCTGCCCCCTTCAGTCCCTTAGAGGGCAGTGCACAGGGAAGGGCTCTGCATCCTGATACCAGCCCTTGGGCTCTGTTTTCACCAGAGGGCTGGGGTCTGAATCCCGAGCTATGCACTAATGTGGGCCCTGGGTGGTTCAGGAGCTCCATGCCACATGGCTCTGGGACTGCACTCTCTTCCCATCAGGTCCACGTGGGCAGGACACACCCTAGTGGGCTGGTTTGGTTTTGCTTTGTTGGAACTGGTTTGACCACAGTGATCCCATCGGGGCATGTGCATTACCTGGGCTGGCAGTGGCCCCCGCAGCTCCGTGACCCACACTCTGCTCACGATGCATGTGAGAAATGGCATCGTCCAACCAGGGCCATCTAACTTCAGTGACTGCAAACACTGGGGAGAGAAGATCCCTCTTGATAATCTTTGACTCTCCCAGGCCCTGATCTGCGTTTCAGAGCCCTCCACCATGAGAGAGGAGCGTAGATCTGGCATTCAGGGTACTCTATGTAGAGGAGAAGCAGGAGGGGAAAAAGCCTGTAGGAGTGTGATGGAAATCTTTCATAGCCCACCTCCCACTGTCCCTTCCTCCCTAGGTGTCGCAATCTTGCTGCCAGCCAGTGAAGGGTGCCTGTGGAGCAGGGGTTGTTAGGTCCAGGCGTGAGGCCAGCACTGTTGTGTGTTGGGCTGTTGCTGTCACAAACAGGCGTCAGGGGTTCTGAGAACCCCAGGGCCAAATCTGCATCCTCCAGGTCACCTGCCAACCTGGTCCCAGCTCTTGCACTGCTGCAAATATAGAGAGTAGAGGTGGCCAGGTTGTCAGATCCCCAGGTTGCCTTGGGAAGCCACAGCACAGAAATCAGTGGGATTCCCGTGGGGCCCCTCCACTGGGCAGTGTTTCAGTAGATTGTGGCTGGAGCAAGGAATGTTTCTGTCTAGGGGTGGTGACAGCACCCGAGCCCTGGGTGTGGGATCCTGCCATGCCACTTTGCCTCCACCTGCTCTCTCTGCCGTGCTTGGCTTTGCATCATCCGTGGCTCACCCATTGCTTTGGGCTGCATCTCTCTGCCCACTTCTCGCTGCTGAGTCGCTGGTCTTTGATTTCCCTTTCTGCTAGTGGAGAAGTGGGGCACTGAGGAGGTGGCGGCCTGGCTGGACACGCTTGCTTTAGGGGAGTACAAAGACATTTTTTTCCGCCATGACATCCAGGGCTCAGAGCTGATTCTGCTGGAGAGACGAGACTTGAAGGTAGCCACCTGATGTGATTTTCTGACTGCGGCGGGCCGGCTCTCTCCACAGGGTCCCCCAGTGCAGCTCCTGTGCCACAGCTGGGGGCAGAATGCTGCTGGTGGCTGCAGCCTTGCTCCTGGTTGGCATTGTGCTGGCAAGGCCAGTGCTCAGATGATGTCAATGGGGCTGTATTTGCATGCTGCACCAGGCTGGTGCCTGCCCTGTGCATCGGGGGTTTGCAGTTGGCTGCGGGTGCTGCCGGAATACGGGCTCCAGGCACTGCTTGCTTCCACCATGATTGCCTGCAGCCAAGGTGGGATGGTGACTCCTAGCGAGGTGCTCCACATTGCCCTCTAGAGACCAGCGTCTCTTTCCTCTCCCCTGGGAGCAGTTTATGAAGCACCCACTGTCTTCACAGCGTGGGCTTTGGGAATGGGAGCCAGAACCCACCACCCCAGGGCACTGGATCACAGGCAATGCAATCTGATGCAGCAGGCAGCCAGGTAAAACAAGATGGGAAGCTGTTTGCATCAGGGAGTAAGGAGTTTCCTCAGGAGTCCCCATCCCATCTGACACCAACAGGCTTTGTCCTGGCAGAGCGGCAAAGGCTCAGTCGGGTTATGGGGACAGCACCCTGCTCTGGAGGAACAGCTGTGTGTTAGCCTGCAATCGTTTTTCTAGGCTACTGAAAACAACTGATCCTCTAATTAGCGCATTGAGGGCCAGATCCTCCATGGTGCCTGATAGCCACCTGCCTTTGATTCAAATGGAAGTTAGCAGCCTAAATAACAGGGAAGATTGCAATCTGAGTGAATTCTGTCTCTAGCTCAGTGTCTGAAATGTGTTGTCTCCTTGCACCCCAAGCCGGGGACTCAGCTCTAGAAAATAGTTAGCAAGGAGTGGGGTTTTCCCTCAGCACTGAGTAGCAGCTGCCCCTCCTGTTGATTTTAAAAATAAAAGCAGAAGAAGGGTAAAATAATGTCTAGTGAGTTGTGACAGGTTGTCAGTCATTTGGCTTGGAGTGACAAGTCAGACAGTTGTGCTAAATGGGGGTGGAGAATGAAAATAAAATGTACTTGGAAATGAAATTTCCCACAGGCAGGAAAAAAATATCCCACATCAATTTTCTTCTATTTATGAAATATTGCAGTTTTTGTAGGAAATTTTGTCAAAAGCAACCTGATTTCATGGAAAATTTCAGTTTGAGTGAAACAGGATTTCCAACAGGAATCTTTCAACTGACATTTTCCTGCCAGCCCTGCCTTCTTTCCTTCTGGCCAGGCCCCTGACTGCCATGTGTGCCCCACTTTGTCCCCCAATACACACATCCCACCTCGCTCCTCCCTGCTGCCCCATCTTGCTTCCATTCCCATCCAGTGAGCCATCCTCTGCCCCATACACACACACTGCCCCACTCGCTCACCAGCCAGTCCTGCCCCTCTGGAGGAGGTGGCTATGGCACTCCCTTGGCTTTTCTATTCCATTGTGTCCTCCCCTACCCCCCCAGCCAGGATGGGCTGTGGAGCAGGCCTCAAACACCTCTTTGGTGCCCTTTCAGGTCTAACCAGCTGGCGGAAGTCAGTGCGTCCCAGCAGCGGTCCATCCTGCTGCTGCCGTGAGCCTGTAGGTGGAATCGATTGTCTTTGGGTGCAGGCTCCTGCCCTACTTAGGGCACACACTTAGCCAGATGCCCACCTTCACAGAGTCTAATCCTTACCAGATTGCAGTCCCAGCATGCCTGTGGTGGGAGCCTTATTCCAAAGAAACAAACAAGGAGTCCTGTGGCACTTTTAAAGACTAACAAATTTATTTATCGCATGAGTTTTCATCAGAGAAAAAAGCATCTGACAAAGTGGGATTTTCTCCCACAAAAGCTCATGTGATAAATAAATTTGTCTTTTAAATGCCACCAGAATCCTTGTTTGTTTTGCTGAACCAGACTAACATGGCTACCCCTTTGGAACTATTCCAGAGAGAGCATGGAGCTGGAGTGTGACCAAAGGGCCAGCAGATGGCTGACTAGAAATCCTGCAAGGCTGCAAAGCCATTGTTTTCCTGGCTGTATTGCTCATCTGTTGCTGTTCTTCACGCACTGTTAAGCCTTAGAGCTTCCTCTTGCACCCACTTGGACTGCTGGAAGCAGCTGGCGAGCAAGGAGTGCATGATCACAGCCTGAGTTTATCACTAATAAAAACCTTTGACCAACACTGGGCAACCTATTGTCCAGAGATGTTTGGTGTGTCCTTCCAGGGCATGTTTATTCAAATCCCCCTTTCTCTTCTCTTCTTTTATTAAGGATCTGGGGATAACAAAGGTGGGCCACATGAAGAGGATTCTCCAGGGAATTAAAGACATCAGCAGCCATCCCTAGAAAAGCTCATAAAGGAAAAAGAGTGTGGCCAGTGATGGTGATGGGGAATTGTAACGCTAGATGGGACGGTCACCTGGACCCCTCAAACCAGAGCAGGTGCTTTAGAACTTGGCAGATGTTCTAGAGCTCTAAACACCTCGGCACCTGTTCTCAAGCGTTTGTTCATGGTGCAGACGCAACCCGTCAGCAAATGGCCTAGCCTGGGATGCCTTGGACCTTTTACACTAGAATCTTTTTCCTCACTGCTCTCAGGTGCTCCCCTGCAGAGCTGCCATTTCCATATGTGCCAAAGATCCTTGGGCTGCTCCTTGTCTTTGCCCTTGGTTCCCCATGTGGTTTTGTTGTCTGTGCTTGATGGTTTCACTTTAATGGTTCATCTCCATGCGTCCTTGTGAGCCAGAAGGAAGGACCAAGCTGTAGCTGTAGTGCTGGGGCCTCTGGTTTTCCACAGCAGCCAAGCCATGCATTTAGCTGACTACTTCCAGGCTTCTGTTCAGAGGACACAGCGTCACTCAAGAGCTGTGGAGAGGTGGAAGAAAACTCCATGAACTAGGTGGAGCTGTGAGACAGACATGCCAGCTGGAACCTGTCTGAGAGGGAATACTTGACACTGTCACAGGCTAAAAGTCTTCATGTCCCTCCTGCAGGGAAGGGCAGTGCCTCTGTGGTGGGCCATGGGTACTCAGGCATGCCAGCATCAGGGCTATTCTAGTCTTCATTTCAAAGCTATGACCCATTTGGGCTCGGAGTGGCAGATGCTGCAAAGCCTATCTCAGAAGAGTATAATGAGTTTAGTGCATGTTTTCCTGGCCAGTTCTGGGCCAAAGGCCACTCAGAGTAGCAAGCGTGTGCGTTGCTTTTGTTTACTGGCTCCTTGGAGTCCAAACCTGAATAAGCAGAGCACAGTTCAGGGTTTTTCGGACTGTTGCTCCTCTATGTGGAATGTACCTAGTTCCTCCAGCAGCCCCATGGGAATGTACCTAGTTCCTCCAGCAGACCCATGGAGAATTGGGTTGTCTGCTGAGAGGACTGGAAACCAGCCCTCCTCCCTCTTGGTCTGGTTGTTTTGAGCTGGGGGGGGCACCTGTTAGCCTCACATCACTCAATGGGCAGCATGTTGGTTCCCTCCTCTGAAGACCCTCTGGTGGAGCTTGTCTCATCTGAAGACCAAATCTCTTTGGTGGAAGAGCCAGAAGCCCAGTGGTAGCAGTGCTGAGCATCCCAGACTCCCACTGATCTCAGCAGCACCAGAGTCTTGGGGCCTCTCTGGGTGCTCCAACTTGTCCAACCCTTCCTCCTGCCCTGGAGCATCAAACGCTCTCTGCACCATTTTGTGCCATTCAAGAGGCTTTGGTAAAGTAAACGTGAAAGTGGAGAATGTGAAATGCCTCCTTGATGTCAGCCACCCAGGCATGAGACTGGAGAAAAGAGGGCTCCTTCTGGGCACCAAGTGAGGAACCCAGCCAATACAGGGCTTGAGAACCTTCTCACATCTCAACATGGAGGCTTTGGAAGTTGTAATAGTGAAATACACCAAAAAAAAAAAAAAAAAAAAAAAGCCACCCTTCTGATCCACCTCCACTGCTGTTCAGCCATAAAATGTATTTAAAGTCTGTAAATAGTTTCTGAGAAAAAATATTTATTGCTGTGATATGTAAACATGTAATTTATTCTGGATTGAACTGGACTGGTTTGGTGCAATGGGTACTTCAGCCTCTGACAACAAATGACTGGCCACTAACCTCCTTCCACCCACGTTTTTGCCAGTAGCCAGAAGCCACTGACCTGTTCCCCTGTGACTTGATGTTAATTTGGGAAAACTGCCCCTGACTCTCATAAAGTTACCTCCTGGTTTTTCTTGCCCCCAGAACAGTGATAGAAGGGGAAGACCCAATCATGGAGGGGGGAGAAATTTGACTTTCAAGGAAAAAACTAATAGACATTTTGAAATATCAGTAAAAAAGTTGGCCCTACTTTGTGCTTTTTTTTCTGATCACACTAATCCATCCCCCGGCCTTGCTAATGAGCCAGTGGAAAACCCTTCCCACTCCCTGGGAAAGGAAAGAAATTGACTGGAAGCTTAAGCCCAAAATTTCTAGCAGTCATGCCTGCTGGGTGTTTGCTGTGAGAGGTATGAGGCATGATTATTTCAGAGGTGTGAGGCATTACACCCTACTGCCTCTGGCTGGTGTGGTGAAAGCCCAGCACTTGTGAAAATCAAGTTCCTGGTGCCCCACGTTGGACACCCAAAAGGAGTGGCTGCTTTTGAAGCCAACCACTTTCCTATTGCTTTGAATCAGGTGTGAATTGTGCATTAGTGGGACTGGAAGGAAATCTCGTGCTTTAAGCTTTGTGCTAAAGGGCCAGGGCCCAGCTCCTCTAGTGGGAGATGAAATACAGGCTGGGAGGGCTGCATTTGGCTCTGCAGTGGTGTTACCACTGTCCAAGGCCCCCAGAATACTTAGCATCAATGCAAAAAGCTGCTGGGGCCACCAGCAGCTGTATTTTAATCTGCCTACTTGTGCCCTCTTTGACTTCATCCTCCTTTTCCCATCCTTCAGTGGAGGAATAAGGACTCAGCTATCTGCCAGCAAACCTGCTGTTAGGCCGAAGCATTAAACTTGGAGGCTGTGGCTGCTGGTGCAGTGGCCCCACATGGGGTTTGGGGAGACAGGTTTACTGTGCGTTGTCAGGGCACAGCCTTGCACTGAATTGCTGATGAATGTATTGTATGACTGCTGCATGGCCTTTGGGGCTAGGCATCCATCCCTTGGGTTGGATCTGTCCAGCCCTCAACCCCTGGTGTACTGCCTGAGACAGGCACCCAGGACGTGTTTAGGAGAAACACCCAGCCTGCACTCTTTCAGGGGGGGTGTTATGGGGCAGCTGCTGGGCCTGGGGAGCTGAACTTCGGTGTTCAACCTGTGATCCAGTGGGTGTGTTGTGACTGTGAATATAGTGACTGGGGGAGGGAGGGGGTGTACATAGGACTGGGGGCAGGGGAGGTGTATAAATGATTGTTTCCCTGGAGGCAGCTGCTGGCTTCCTGTGTGTGACCCACTTGGGCTGGGGTGGGTAAGGCTGCCACAATCCTTCCCCTGTTCACACACACTGGTGGTGGGGGGCAATGTGGTACCCACAGGGGCTGGTATTGCACTTGGTGTGGCACAGTCTCCGCAGGATGTTCTACCCAGTAGGCTACCCTGGCAGCATTGAACTCCTACGTGGCAATGCCAATTGATGTGGGGCTGCTATGGGCATGCTGCCAGGTTGGCCGTGATGACAGCTGGTCCCTGTAGTGCAGCAGTTGGGGGCACTGCATGGCAGTACTGCCTAGAAACAGGGGTTAGCCCTAAAGCCAGATGTGAGCAGCCCATGTCTGGCCCCTCATTTGCACTAAATGTACAGACAAAGAATGTGGGAGCTCCTGTAATCTCTGGCCTCAACAGGCCTCTGGGTGCATCCCAGCTGGTGTGGGCCCCATGTGACTGGGCAGCTAGTCCCAGAAGCAGGCAGGGTCTATTAACAGGCAGTTTACTGGGGCCACCAGCTGTGCTGGGGGGAATGACTTGTTTCCTGATATAGCTGTTGGGGGTGGAGGGCAGCCTGCAAAGGCCAATGAGGAGAGACAGAGAGGTAAAAAGCAGCAGTTATCCGTTGCAAACCCTCCCCCCACCACACACACCGTGCCCCCTGCCCTTGCGTTTTACTTGACAAGGCCCGAGCCAGTCTGTTAACAGCCGGATGAGTGCATGACTGGAAGGAGGCAGCGGGCCTGCTGCACAGGGCTCTGGGTGTTTTGGTGTTTTTCTTATCTGTAAAAGATTAAAAATGCTGGAAACATCTGTGTGGTTTACTGGTGTCCTTTGTGTGTGGCTTACTGGTGTCCATTGAGCTCGGGGGGGGGGGCATGCTGGAGTCCAGAGGGTAGCAGAGAAATCCTACTTCAGCCATGACAGTGATATGTGTGTACATAACAAACAACCTATGCCACTCTGTAGAGCCACCCCCTCCAGGCCTCAGCCCTAATGTCAGCACCCCTCTCCCCTCATAATAAAGTATTTCAGCCTTTCACAGGTCACAGTTTCAAGCTTACTCCCAGTTCAATATAGGATCACAGCCCCTGTGAAAAGGAGTAACTGCACTTCCCATGATCCCTTGATTCCAGGAGCTGGGGGACAAAGAATAAGATTCACCACAGTTGTGGCTGTGACTAATATGGCAAGGGCTAGAAGGTCCATTCCCAGCCACACAGCACAGAAAGAAACAACAGCAAGCTGGCTCATGTGTGTGTGTGTGCGTGCGTGTGATTACTCCCCACGCCAAAGCAGCAGTGGAAGATAGAGAAGAGGCCATCACCCACACCAGGAACCCCCATTTCCAGCCCCACTCTCATTTAAAGATTTCAGTCCAGTGAGCAGAGCTCCTCCTTTTTCTAGGACTCTGTGCCGGTACCTTGCTACAGAGCTAGGCTCCACAGCGCGAAGATGCATCTTATGGCAGTACCATGCCAGACTCAAATCTGCCCTCTTTGCTGTTGACATTCAGCTCCATTTGCTAAGCAGACAGGCTGTGTTATGCATCCTTCTCCACATGAGAGGGGCTGGATGGGAGCAGCAGTCACTGCACAGCAGACCAGATCACAGAAACGTGGAGTGGTGCTGCCAGGATGCAAGGCCGTTATTTTTTTTTTCCTGGTCTCAGAAGCCCAGCATCGTAGCCTGCAGTCGCAACACATTGACAACCTGTTTGATGGGGAAGGATACAAAATTACTCAAGATAAGGCCAAAGCATGCTGCAGTGGGGCTCTAACAGACTGGGTCACTGGGCAGCAAAATGGCAGCTGAAAGTGACCTGATACAGAGTAATGCACATTGTAAAACAGCATCCCACCTTAATATGCAAAATGATGTGGGTCTAACTTCGCTGTTACCAGTCACGCTCTTGCACTTAATCCTGGGTAGGTCACTGAAAACCTTTGTGTGATGTGCAGCTGTTCAAAAAAATAACAAAAAAACAAACAGCCAAGAAATTTGCAGCATATAATTAGAAGGCTAGATACAGAAACTATACCATCATGCCATAAACCTATGTTGCCCTCAGCCCTTGAATACTGCTGGTCTCAGCACCTGTGCTCATAAAAGATATTTTAGAACTGTTAGAAACAGAGATGGGCAACAGAACTGAGGGGCACAAAACAGCTATCACATGAGGCAAGATTAAAAAAGCCTGCACTGGTCAGCTTGGAAAAAGAGATCGCTGTGGTGATATATGACAAAGGTCTATAAAAGCATGATTGGAAAAAAAAAATGTTAGGAGCACCTCATGAAATTAATAAGCAGCAGGTTGAATGCAAACCTAAGAACAAATGTCTTCAGACAACACCTAGTCAGCCCATGGGACTGGTTGCCAGGGGATGTTGTTAAGGCCAAAATTATATCTGGAGTCAAAGGAGAATTGGGTATGTTTCTGGAGGACAGGTCCATCACTCACTATTAGCCAAGGTGGGCAAGTGCACAATACCACACTGTGGCTGTTGTTCAACCTCTGCCTGCCAAAAGCTGGATGGCAGGGGATGGGGCACACTGTACGTGCTGTTCTGTTCATTCCCTTTGAAGCATTTGGCACTTGCCACAGTTGGGAGCCAGGATACTGGGTTGGATGAACCATTGGTCTGACCCCCCCGCCCCCCACATGGCCAGTCTTAAGCATGGTTTTGCACTGAATCAAATGGCCTCATTTCTCATAGGCCACAGGAACTCCGTGGTTTTCTCCAGGCTTCGGTCATGATTGGAGAGGCAAGGGAGCTTCTTCATCAGCAATGATGATTCTGGAGGCTAAATTCAAGCCAGTGTGCACCCGCACATTTTCAGCGGGATCTCAGCACCTGCTGCCCTCACCAAGAGAAGCACCAGGAGGGAGGAGTGGTTTAAGATGGTTTCCTCATTCAGAATTGACTTCAGTACCTTGTAGCAGTTATAGGCACCTCCAGCTTGCTTGGAAACAGGGCCTGGGATACAAGCCCTAGCCTGGGGGCAGGTATTAAAAAAAATTGGTCTCAGGGTACTTTCCTAAGGACCAGGCAGATATCCACAGGCCGTGAGCCTGGCTGTGTGCAGTAGAGAGTAGCACATTGGGCTAGAGGCAGCTGGGTGCTACCCTGGCAAAGAACAACGAAACAGTCCTGATCCCTCTAACACCATCCAGCTTGGCAATAGTGGGGCCACACTTCATGCCCCCCCCCCTTGGGATGCATGCCCACAGTACATTTTTCAGGGGAGACCACTAGGTACCCCACCAAGTGTCATGGGTCCTGGCTACATGCCATTGTTGTGGTAGGGGTATTGAACAGACTCTACCCGGCAGCACAGATACACAATATTTTATTGACTTATTTTAATATTTTTAGCATCCCCTCCCATAACACTTTCTACATTTTTTCCCCCCCAATTAACATTAAAACAAAAACATTTATGTACAGACTCCTCTGGGCCCAGGGAGTCATTCTCTATTTACAGGCTATTTACACATGGGCCACTCACTCCTGCCAGGAGGGCGTCCCAGAAGGGCTTCTTGCCCTGACCCCCGGGGCTAGCTCTTTAGTGCTGCCTCCAGTTTCAGCATGTCCATAGGAACACTCTTGGCCACTTCGAAGAAGACTCTGCAAAGGCAACACAGGGCAGTTAGCATGGCACACAGTTTACGACAGACAGGAGGGGACCTGAGCTCCCACCAGCTTAGGGATGCTTACGGGGGCTTTGGGACCCAACCAAATATCTGGGGGCATTAAAAAAAGGATTCCTTTCTCCAAAGAGTTTGTTAGTCTTTGAATTAAATGCCAGGACTCCTTGAAGCATTAATGCAGGTTGTAAAATGCAGGCCAAGCCCATAGCCACAGAACAAAATGTTCCTCCTAGGCCCAGGTAGCTCCAAAGAGTAAGCGATCAAAGTGACTTGGCCTCACCACATTGCAGATCAACATTCTGCACAGGACACAGGTGAGAGAGCAGAGTGATCATGAATGTCCCCAGGCAGCCACACCTCACTGGGGCCAAAGGCAGCAGGGACAATGACATTGAGCAATAGCTTCAGAGCTCCCTGCTCATCCCCCCCCAGGCTGCACAGGAAGGCAACATGCTGGATGCAGCACGCCTTGCTGGCCAGTGGGAGACATCTCCCAGGTTCAGTTGCCAATGCCACCAGTCATAACTGCAGAAGCAACTTACCGGTGGGAATACTTGGTGCGCACCGCCTTCAGCTTGTCATCGTGCTGGTAGGTCAGCAGGAAGTTCAGCCTCTTCACCAGCGGATGGAGCTCATGAGCCTGGTACCCACTGTAATACTCCAGCGTGGGGCTCTGCAACACATTACAGGGACTCAGGTCTGTGCCACTGCACCCCACACCTCTCCCTGCTTCTCCCGCCACCCAGGACAGGACCCGAAGGCTGGGATGAACTGCCCCATGGGCCCATGAAAGCAGCATAGCCAAACTACAGTGCACACAGGACATGAGTCACCGGAGCCACAACTACTGTTTAATGCACCCCTTGCAATGATCGGAGCCTGGGGCGAGTGGTACGGAACGCTCCCGTTAATGGAGCCGCTCCAGCATGCCCGGGGCAAAGCTCCGCTCACCCTGCCATACTTACAGCCCTGTGAGTCACTGGCCTAGTTCAGGAAACAGCAGAGTCTACCTTTGGGCAAGGATGGGAGCTTCCCTGAGACAAGACACATTGTGAAGAGTGAAGAGCAGAAATGGGCCACTTCAGGATCCCTGCCTGGAGCTAAAGCAAGAGCCTCTGTGCAGGGGACTGGGTACAAGCAGGGACTCTGTAGCCAATGGTTGGGGGGGAAGGACAGTCAAGCACAGAGTCAGTTGCCAGGGAAGGAGTATTGGGCAAGGTCTTCTGTCTTCCACCTCAGTGTAATGCTCTCAGGATGTGAATGGAGAGCAAACCCCTTTCCTTGGGGATGATGAGGGTTGCCTGGAGGGTGCAGTGAGCTGCCCACTTCCTAACCACCCACTCCAAAGATCCAGGACCTGTCTGCTGCAGCTGCACACCCTCTCCCCACCACAGGCTCTGTGCCTTCAGTGACTTTCCCTGCCCAGCTGTGCAAACAGCAAGGGACCGTGACCTTCCTCCACTCCATTGCCTTAACCAGCTTCAGCTATGGAGCAGCCCTTTGAAATAGAGAGGTCGCTGGGGAGCACTGGGGACCCTCGAGGAAGCGTAGGACTTAGGAGAGAGAAACCAAGGCTATCATGGAGGTTAGGAAGTCACCATGCCAGGCCCCAGTGGCTCATGTGGAGTTAGCTATTAGAGACAGGACCACAAGAGAAGCTGGGAGGCTCCTCTGTCCAGCCAGGCATCCCCCCCAGGAGACTGACAGCGTCTCGCAGCTGGGGGTTCCTTGCATGGACTGCAGGGTCTGGGACACAGCAAAGAGGGCTGTAGCCACATTCCCCTGGGGTTCCAGGACGGCTCCCCTTCTTCAGAGAACAGATGGCAACTTGGCCCAGGGGACCAGCCAGATGAGACTGCCAGGGAGCCAGCAACAGGCCGAAGGGGCAGCAGCTTTCAGCAGCTACATCCCTGCAGGTCAGTGGAGCCCATTGGGGCAGCCAGGCCCTGGGAACGCTCCCGTGAGGGGTCTGGACACAGGGCACTCACCCATCCGCCAAGGCTCTTCATCTTGAGAGCTAAGAGCAGGCAGCTGGCAGCTAGTTTGGAGGCACTCTCCTGGACGTAGTCATACTCCTGCAGGGTCATCTCGCAGATGAAGCGGGCCAGGGTCAGCGTCTCCATGCTGGCACGTGCACACTGGGGCCGTGTGGGGGAAAGGGGCAGTGGTGAGATCTTCCTGCTGAGCACATGATAGAGAGGCAAGGCCGCCCCTGGCTACCCCTGTAGCCAGGACGGGCACTGCCGGGGGAACACACCCATCTGGACTGCTCATCTCCCATCCCGAGCACTAGACTCTCCTGTCTCTTCTGGAGCCCACCACCATGCCAAGGAGGGAGAAATCAAGAGAGCTCCCTATAGGGGACACATCAGGCAGAGAAGCCCACCAGCCAGGAGGACCAGGCATAGGTGAATCAAAGACCAAGCAGATGGAGGAAAAAGACTTTGCTGCCCCCAGCAAGGCACAGAGCATCTCTGCATGTGTAATCTAAACAAGTGCTCAGCTTCCACTGGGCACTGTGGTATGGAAGGCGACAGCAGTTTTTGGCAGGGGCAATAAGATTTGGGAGCTGGGAAGAAGGGAGAGAGCTTGTTTGCTGGTTACAGGGAAGAAACAGCCTTCGCTGTCTCTGTGGCACTGCCCTCTTGGACAGATGCTGCAGACAACATGAATGAGAGCATCTTGTGCCCGAGGTGTGCTCATTTCCCAACCTGTGACCTGGTGTTCGCTGGCAAGCAGGGGAGGGCATTGCCGAGCTCTCCACCTGCCAGCCTCTAGCTAGCTGTGGCCACTCACACCCTCTCTGCTGGCAGCAATGGGGCACCCACCTTGGCAAACCGCCGCAGGAAGCGATATGGGATGGGAATGTTGATATCAAATTTCAGTGTGCGGAGGATGCTCATCTCCATTGCGATCAGCTCCTCCCTCTTGTAGGCATCATCACAGATGTAGAGGAAGTCGTCCACACATGGGGGGCAGCGCTCCTGAGTGGGAAGAGCCATGGGAACGCTCAGAACCACCTACAGAGTAGGTGTGTCCCTGGGGGGCTCTGTGCTGTGCTGCCTAGCAGGAGGCACACCCTAAGTTTCTAAATTAAAACCCTGACCCCACCACCCCCTTGGACTGACATTTGCAGAAACTTTCAAGGATTTGTGCTCCTAATCCCATAGGTACTTTTTAAGAGGATTTTCCTTTGTGGTCTCTAAACACCCACTGGCACCTTTTGCAAGATGTGAACCCTGGTATCCTGGCTGGATTTCAACTTGAATGAGGACACATTGCCCCCAAGGACAGCCTTGCTGTCACAAACTGGAGGACTGTTTAAGAGCAGCAATACAGAACAGCTGCCACATTCTGTCCCAGAGGTGGCTGCAGTTTAGTGGCAAGCTCACATGACCACTGCAGGCAGGTGGCAGCACCTCCTCAGCATCGATGCCTACTGAAGCCAGGGAAAAAAATGAAGACCACTTCCTTTCATCTAGTTTCTATGGGAAACTGATTTTCAGCAAAACTAAAAATGGAAACATTTTATTTTGGAATTTCCGTTGCAGTGTCTCATGGGACTTGTGGTTCCAGCACTCTGGGTTCCTTTCTCCTCTGGTAAGTAACACATCATAGGCCCCACCAAAACTGCCCCTTTCAGAAAGGGAAGGCAGTGCATCATGGAGGATGTAGTATGACCTGGGAGCCTAGCCCACAGTGGAAAATGCAGAAACGAGACAACCAACCAGCAATTCCCATAAGACACTGCAGCAGTATATCTGGATCGAAATATCAATTTGGGGGCATTTGATTTTTTGAGGGTGAGGGATGGGTGTCAAAAAACAATAGTTTGACTGGAAAACTTTTTGACCAACCATACCCAGGTCCCCTAATGGGTAACTTGCCCAGATATTCCCTTCTAAGCTAGAGATTCCCCTACTAATTCTAAGAAGGTGATTCTTTAAAATTGTGGCAGAGGGAGAGAGAGGAAAGCATCTCTCCAGCTTGTTTTGATTTCTGACCAAGGATGGAGGGGGTGTGGAATTTTCCATTCCATGACATTTCTAAGCCCAATTCTTCCTTTCCGGACAGCTCCACAGCAAAATGCCAACACCTGGGGCAGTCTCAGTTTGGGAAGGCTCTTTCCCCCATGGCCAGCACTGCCTTGTTCACACCAGCACCCAGCTCCAATGGATTTGTTTTAAAGATGGGACTGTGACCAGCAGAACCAGCCCAAGGGCTAGCTAAGAGGCTGAAGGTCAAATTCTTGCCCTCCGCTCCCTCGATCCCAGCCTCTCCCTCCCCCCCACGCTGCTCCACCATGGGGGTCTCTTGAGCAGAGACGGCTCTTGCTGCACCATGGCATTAGCCTTGGAGCAGCTGGGGGGGCGTGGGAGGGGTGTTTACAATGTGATTGAATGGCACCCATGTGTGCACCCAGGTACTCGGGGCCTGCAATGAAGGATCCATGCACTGAGCCATGCTTGGTAGGGATTAAGACCACAGTTAACCAGTCATACAGCGTATTCCCCTCCAGCCAGGCTCCCCACCACCACCCCCGGGTTCTGCCCAAGTCAGAGCTGGCTCACCTCAAACTTGGAAGCGATGAGGATGGCTGTGGAGCCAATGAGCTGCAGCTTGTCCCTCATGCTGACCACCTCCACCAGGTAGTGATCCACCAGCTTGACCGCCAAGTACAGCGTCTCATGGTTCAGCTCAAAGTTCTCCTGGGGAGACACAGACAGGCTGTCACTCAGTGTTCGCTGCTTTCCCAGGCCAGCTCCTTTGGCAGACAGGTCAGGACTGAGAGCAAGGGGCAGCAGAGGCCTCACCTGTGCTGCTCCTGAGACTCGCCCTTCTGCAGGCCCTGCAAAGCCAGGCTTGCATTGGCTACCCAGCCCAGGGCTGAATGGGAAAGTGCAACCTACTGCTCCACCCCATGCTTCCCAGGCCCGGATCCATCTTGTCCCCAGCTTGTGCTGACACAGGGAAGGGAACACAGAAAGGTCCCTGATGCAGCAGATCCCCTGCTTCTGCTTATGTAAGAGACACCAGGTGGGGTCCTCTCACACAGGTGCAGCTGCAGACTCCAGCACTGTCATGCTCCATGTACATGGGAAAAGCCAGGGACAGCAGCTCCACGAGCTAACTGTCCCCACCCTTCTGACTGGGTAGAAACATGGCAAGTGGCTTCCTTCGCCCAGCATGCAGTCGCCTTTCCTCCCACCACACACTCATTCTGATCTGTGTGCAGCTGAGCCACATCACTGGGGGCGACTAATGTGTTTCTCTCCTCCCTGGTTGTATAAACCTACTTGGGGAGTCGACCTTGGGTCTGCCGCATCTCCTGCTGGGTGGGGTGTGTGTGTTATAAACACAACCCACAAACACACAAGGCTCCTCTGTTGGCTCCCACCACCCTCCCCCCAAACAGGGCCCATGTGGCACACCTGGACCTCCACCATCCAGTCCACCAGGATGGCTCGCATGTCCCTGCTGATGTCATGCTGCTTCTCCATGTAGTTTGGGAGCAAGAACTTCTCCTGCCAAAGAAGCAACAACGAGGCTGTTAGCGAGTGATAGCCCCTGCCCGCCATGGCGCATGGGATGAGGCCTGGAGAGCAGAGGCCCTTGGGGCTGGAATGGCTGACCTGCCCTGCTTTCCTCAATCTGGATCGCTAAGCCCTCTCCATGACACCATCACCAGGAGTTGCCATGGCTCCAGCGTGACATAGGAGGGTCTCACCCCCATGCACCAGCCCTGGCAATTTTCTGCAATGGTATCAGCACCCATGATGGGCTGGACGTTAGAGCCTAGCATGGCTGATCCCCCCCACACACTGTTCATGCCTCGCTGGGGTCAGCTAGCCCCATTGATGCATTCAGAGGAGGACCCACCCATGAGAGCATGGAGTGAGTGGCTGGTGGGATGTTCTGGCAAGAAGACAGGGTCCAGACAGTGAGGACTGGAGAGTGGCTGGATTTCATCATGCCGATGAACAAGGAGTCCAGTCTTCTTGTCCACACTGGGCCAGCGAGCCACAGGGAGCGCATGGGCCTGGCCAGAGGGGAAATGGCCACCAGGACCTTCCCAGGATTTCTCAGGGGCAGCACCCACTCCAGAGACTTACGGGCGCAGATCACTGCCATGGATAGCGATCTGCAACCTGCAGCTCCAGAGCCACACGAGGCTCTTTGGTTGCCCCTTTGCAGCTCTGCCCCCACTCCCCCGCCACTGCAGGACTCTGCAGGCAATCTGCTCCAGGCCCCTGCTACCAGGAGACCCTGTGGGCAGCCTGTGCCAGGCTCTGGGCTCCCCCTGCCATTGGGGACCTGCTCCCAGGTCTGGTTCTCTCTCCCCCTCCAAGGGCCCTTGTGGCAGATGCCCTGACCAGGCTTCCAACTCCCCCCATCAGGAGGCCACACCCATTGCTGCTCTCAAAATGTTTGGTTATTGAAGGAATTTTTATAAATGGCTCTTCTTATCTTTTGGGTTGCCGACCTCTAGCCACAGATGTAGTGGCCAAAGGGAACCAGCCACACTGCCTGGACTGGGGGTGGCAGGATCAGCCAGGACACGAGCATGGAGCTAGTTTCCCTGCCCAGCAGATCGAAGGCTCTGAGCCAAGCACAGCTAGGACATGAGCCTGGGGCTTTAGGAAATTGAGCTTCATGCTTCTAGTGCCTAGGCACAAAATACCCAACTCAGCCTGGCACTCTAGCACCTTCCTGTACCCAATGCCCCTTCCTGCTGCCTGCCTGGCATTCCCCAGGGTGTCAAGCCAGCGAGGTCCAGGGGGCTGGGACAGTCCCACGGAGGAGAAAGGTGAGAAGAGCAGCACGGAGGTCCCTGATCAGAGCCCTGCCCTGACAGGCACAGACCTCTCTCTCCCTCATGTAACTGAAGATCTCCTTGGCGTATTCAGCATTGGCATAAGGGTCGTCCAGCTGCTCCTTGTCAATGTCCTCAATGGCTGGAACCTGTGGGGAGACAAGAGGTTGGGTGCCACTGAGATGGGAGAGGAAGCAGAGATTCTTTCAGCTAGGAGTCCCAAGCACTCGTGAGAGTGAGGTGCTGAGAGTGACAGCCAAGCAGCATGGGGCCACTAGAACTCTACCCATGTAGCTTGCCAGGGCAGACCTGCCCCCTCCCAGGCTCAGGGGGAGATTGGCAAAGGCACACAGGGGGTTTCAGCACCTATGTATGTAGCCCAGCAGCTGAGGGGCAAGGTGCACCTTGGCTTTATGCATGCAGATGGCCAGAGCCAGTGGATCAGTCCCCCCATGGGGCGAGCTGTTGAGGCAGCAATTGCAGGCTGTGCTTGGTATCCCCAAGAAAAGCTCCTTCCAGGGACAGGGGGAGGCCAGGACACTTGCCTTCCCAACAGAGCCCCATCTGCTGCTCCCACCTGTCACTCTCCCAGAGGGTGCTATGCAGACAGCAAGTGTCCCACTCCACTACCTGTGTGGGTGGCGCTTCCGGCACTGGCTCGCTCTTGGGAACCAATTTGGGCTCAGCTGGGGGCGTTTTCCTTGTGGATCTAAAAGAAGCAGCCAAGAGACAGTTAGGCACTGCACGCAGCTGGTGGCAGGGCAGCCAGGGAACCTCTGGCTCTGGATCACAGGAAGGTATTGTAGGGCACTGGTTCCTCACATGTCACTAGATCACATCAGAGCAGGGCCCAGCTAGTCCTGTCGCCCCTCTTGAATAGCACCTCATAGGAAGGTGTGAGAACCCCCCTTAGGGTATGTCCACACATCTCTTTTATTTTGAAATAACACTGATTATTTTGAAATAAAAGAGATTAGGTCCACACGACGTATTCTTATTTCAAAATGACAGGCTCCGTCATTTTGAAATAAGAACCATCATTTTGAAATAGCTTAAACCTTCTTTAAATCGAAAAGGCTGTTATTTTGAAATTGTTATTTCGAAATAACATCATTCGGACGTGTTATTTTGAAATAACCATTATTTTGAAATAACACTTTTGCCCTTCTCCTTCCCAGGGTGCCTTCCTTTTAGCCTATATTTAGTGGGGGCATGGCCCAGGGAGGGGGCCTTGTTGCCACACCTCTCATGGTGCCCTTCTCCTAAAGCGAATGGCAAGTCCTGTGTTTGGACATGCTATTTCGCTTTGAGCTTTTCCCTTAATTCAAATGAATGTTTTCTTAATTTGAATTAAAGTCCTTATTTTGAAATGAGTTAATTCAAAATAACTCATTTCGAAATAACGATGTACGTGTGGACGTAGCCTTAGTGAATAAGGACACCTGCGAAGGAAGGACAGATCTTCCCTGTCCAGCAATGGCTGATGTCTTGAAGCAGAAGGGCTTTACAGCCCTGCCAACATTTAATGGTGATTAATGTCACCATGAAGGTTCCCATCATCCACATCAACACCCAGGCTTTCCTTGAATTCCACTAAGCTCTTGGCCTACACGAGTTCTCATGGCAGGGAGTTCCACTGGTCAGCTGAGCATTATGTGGAAAAGGCATTTTCCTCGAGCACTTTTACAGGTGTTGGCTTTCAATTTCATTGAAATACCCTTGTCCTTGGATGACTAGAGTCTCTCAATCTGTTCCCTCCATACCAATCACTCTGTACACCCCTGTTCTCTCCCCTTGTGTTAATCTCCTCTACAAGGCAAACAATTCCCTTCTCTTCTCTCACATGATTTTTTCCAGGACTCTAAATAGTATCATTACCAATGACACCCACACGTCTCTTTTGCCCTGTCCTTTGAGATAGGACAATTAGAATTGCTCAGCAGTGTGATTTACATAATGGCATGAGAATATTTTCCATGTGAGGACACCCCCTTCCATGTCTCCATCTCCCATTTGCCTTTAGCTGCATGCAAATCCCTCAGGAGTTCCCTTCTCTCCGCTGTGCATAAGCCAGCTAGGATGTAAGGTCACCTCCCCAGCACAACAGCAAGGGCTTTATCTACAATGGGGAGGATCTGCAGCCACTCCCACTCCATTTTCTCAACTATCTCCTTCAGTCCTCACTGGATGGGATCTCACTACAGCCATGGAGCCCACCACAGACAAGCCAAGCACCCTTCTGACAGCGAAAGCCTCCCTCACTACACTCACCCACCTAGCTCTTCCTGCTCTGGCAAATGGGCCTGCTATTAAACTACCCAGCTCCCCCAAGAGACACGGAGAGCCAGGAAGAATTGCCAGAGATTGGTGTTAACCTTTTGGACTCTCACCCTCTGCCAGGGAGCCTCTATGGGCTGTAGTCAGGAAAGCCAGTATTGGTATTGATGCAGTGGGATGCTGGCTTAAAGAACAGGGCAAAGGCATGTTGTCACAGCATGTTAAGAGTGAGGACCAGTAGGATGGGCAGGGCTGGGGTGCAGATGGATAGATCATCCAGTTACTCACTTTTTCAAGTTGACCTCATTGTTCTTCAGGACCCCCAGAGTGGCTGTGCCCTTCTGCACCTTCCTGGGACCTGCCTTTACGACATCTTTCTTCCCAAGTCCGGGTTGGGTCTTGTGAGCCTGGCCAGGGAGAGGGTGATTACAAGAACACACTGAGTCACAGGCACAGCGTGGCCAAGCTCTCAACCATCACAGTCCTCAGACCAGCTGGCTGCAGAGACCCCCTGCCCATGGAGCCAAGAGCTCTGTACAGCTTCATCTAACAGCCTCTGATGCAACAGGGGGAGGCACGCCAGGAAGTCCCAAGCCAGGACGGCTCACTGTATTTTGGCTAGGCAGGACCAGCCAGCCACAAATTGGGGCTAAGCAAAATAGGGTTTTTATGGGACAGTGGATTGCTGATTTCCCAGGCTCCCAGCTAGGCCAGGTTTGGGTCTTGCCCCACTGCACTGAAATGATTGGAGCTCTGTTCCCTTAGCTCCAAGACAAGCATGCCTGTCTTGAGGCACTCAACGTCTGTGATGCTGAAACCCTCATGGGACTGGACCTAGTTACCCAACCTGCTGCCTATGAAGAGCGTCCTGCACATAAAATGCGGGTTTTAGTAGCTAAATCCCAAGCCCTCTCCACAGATCAGAGGCCAGCACCAGACATCACAATGATGCAGCTTGCTAACCACTGAGAACTCTTGACAGAATGTGGCGATACTGGAACCTTTTCATAAAATCTCCCATGCAAGTGCTGCATAAGAATGGCCATGCTGGGTCAGACCCATGGCCATGTAGCTGACAGTGACCAGTACCAGGTGCTTCAGAGGGAAACTACAGAACAGGGCAATTATCCAGTGTTGTCCACTCCCAGCTTCTGGCCATCAGAGGTGTAAAACGTATGCTTCAGGTGTCCCTACATCACTGACAATCATGGCTAATAGCCATTGATGAACCTGTCCTCCAGGAACTTATCTAGTTTTTTAAATCCCATTATTGTTTTCACCTTCACAACATCCCCTCGCAAGAAGTTCCACAGGTTGCCTGTGTGTTGTGGGAAGAAATTCTTCCTTAGGTTTGCTTTAAGCTTGCTGCCTGAGATCTTCTTTGGGTGACCCCTGGTTCCTGTGTTATTTGAAGAGGGAATAAAGCAGCCTTATGTGCTTTCTCCACACTAGTGGTGATATCAGAGACCTCTAACCTAGCCTTTTTCAGGTCTCTCTTTCCATATTGTAATGCAATGGATTCCAGGTGGGGCTGGAAACCCACACTTTGCTCTCTGTTTGACTGGAAGGTCAGTGCTGGTGCTCTGTACACAATGCACCACAACAGGCATTCATCTAGAGAGCCCCTAGGGAGGTAGAGGAGTGTGTCAGATGCCAGGTGGCAAATGAAAGGCTCTAGAGATGCATGGCCTCCCCAGACCAATCCATCCCATAGCAGGATGGGGAGACTCAAGGGAGAAATGAAAAACTTCAGCTCAGAGAGGAAGCCTGCCCATCGGCTTCCCAGGAAATTCATCCCGCCCACTCCCTGCAGGAGAGTCATGTCCTTACATTCGTGATGTCTCCGAAGGCCGACCTCTTCTTGGGCGCCCCCTGGGGTGAGGATGGGGATCTCTTGGCTTGGCAGCTCTCCTCCTAGGGCCAGAAGATGATGAGATGGTGCACAGGACACAACCTTGCCAGGTGTGGAAACCTCCACCACCATTCCCATGGCAGTCATGCCCGGCAAGGGGGAATGTGGCCACAAAGATCATCAAGGTTTCTCCGTAGCCTCCCAAATACGTGGACCAGCCTCCAGTGAAGACCTCATTGCTGCCCCTGGGGCAAGTATATTCATATGTATCCATAGTCCCAGCTCATAGCAGGGAATACCAGGCCCATGGACTCACCTTCTCAGGTTTGGCATTCTCCACCCTCACTGCTTTGCCAGGCCGGAGCTGTTTGTTGCTTGTCGACTTGGAGCTGCGTGGCACTGGCATCTTCTCCCGTCAGTGTCTCTCCAAACACACCTGCCAACAGAGGGAAAGACACCATGAACACTAACTAACAATCTCAATGCACTTTACGGACTCCAAGCCCCAGCTGCCCTTGCCTGCACAGACAGAGAAACTGAGGCACAGGAAGGGGAAATGCCTTGCCTCAGAGCACCCAGTGATCAGAATGAAGAAACAGGGATTTATGTTTGTTCATACCCCCCTCTGTTTTCCTTCCAGACACCAAAGCTTTAGCAGGAACTCAGCTGTCACTCAGACACAACCTTTACACCCTTCTCATGGGCTCAAAAGATCCCTTCAGGATCAAGCGGCAGCTGCCACCTCCCAAAGCACCCAGGGACTCACTGAACAGCCTGGGACATTTAATCCCAGAGCTTGCCAGGAAGCAATGTCTCCCCCTCCCCAGCCTCATCCCTCAAGGCCTGGTTTTCTACTGGACACCGCTGCTTCTCCAGTCAATGAGCAGGAGACTCAGGCAGGGCTGCAAAGGAGATCTTTGACTGAAAGCCATGGGGAAAGGTCTCCGTCAGCAGAGTCATGCTCTGTGGTGGTCACCTCTCTTCCATTATCTTCTGATCCAGACCCAGTGGAACTGACCTACTGCCATGGGGAAAAGACTGTGGAATGATGCATCTTTTGCGTGATTTCATGAGGGAAGCAGTTGCTCTGCCATGGCAGAATTTCTCCCAGGTCACTGGCCTGGGATTAAGGTGCTTTGAGGAAGGTGAGTGGCCCAGAAGCAGAGCTATTCTGTGACCTTCTCCTGAACTGCTGCAATGGACTAGGAAAATGCCAGACAGGGAGAGCTTACTCCCTATTTAACACTTCAATGCCATTGGGATCCAATGGAGGTGGCAAGTGGGAGCATTTCCATGGCTGGGAAGGAGGTCTGGGCATGTAGACTTGGGGTCCCAGGAGGGCTGAGGCACTGGGAAGGCAGGTTCAGATGCTGGCCGGGGTGTGGAAGGTTGGCACTTTCAACAACAGTTTGCAGGCAAGTCTACCCACCTGGAGCGTTCAAGGAGCTGAAGGCAATGCAGATATTTGGAATGGTCACAGATGAGGTGAGTGTGTTAGACATGCCCATGTGCCGCTCCAGAGCCTGACCTCCTGCAGAGCTGCAGCCACTTCACCCCAAGGTGAGCGCCAGGCTGCTGACAGACGTTACCAGTGGGACACCAGCAGACCAGTGCCAATGTGGCAGCAGCAAGCTGCCCAACAGAAAATCCAGATCCAAGAACCACTGGAGGATCTTCGCCCCCGGCCCCCGAAGCAGGATATCAAGTCACAATTCTGTCTACCCCGCTCTGCTTCATCCTCCCATCACTTCGCAGGTACTGCGGTCACAATGGGATGTCAAAGCAGATGCACGCAAGGGACGGCTGGGAAAAACAGAGATGATGGCAAGAAATATCTGTTGGTTCCACAATTAAATGGAAGGAAAGGAGCGCAAGGAGGCCAGGGCAAAGAGAAGAGGCTAAGAAGTGTAGGTGTGGAGAGAAGGTGATGTGGAGACACTGAGAAAGTGGCTAGATCAACAATCCAGTGAGAACAGTAGGATTTTTTTCCCGGATGTCTGAAGGTCCCAGCTTTGGTGGTTTCAGCAGCTGCTCCAAGAAACACAGACCAATAAAACAGAGACGGGACCACTCATGGGCATGGGAGCTGAAAAATCTGAAGACCTGAGCCACGCCCCCAGGCCAGACTGCCAGAACTGAAGAGTGACTTTCTAGACAAGCTCCCACCAGTAGTTATTGTTCTGCCCCAGAGAGTCCAGGCTGCTCCCTGTCATTACGCAGAGCACGGGCTGTAACAGGTCCCATTGAGTCCAGTGGCTACTGTGACATCACCCCTTCACAATAACTGGTATGTGGGTCTGCGTCCCTGCTCCACAGCCATTTTCACAGAGTGTGCTACAAAGCACCTCAGCATAAGGACTAGACGCAAAGTCATTCTGCTGGGTGGACTTGACACAAAGGCCAAGGACTGACAAGGCCTGCAGGAGACAACATTGGCATCAGTTGATGACATGGACCGTGAGACGAGGCCGTCTCACCCCTAGAAGATGTCACCACAGCTTCAGGGATATGCCGCACACTTTTAATGAGCCCATCTCCCCGTTATGGAGCACCTGCCTGCCAAGCTGGTTGTGAGCTGGCCACCTAGGTTAGTGAGAGGCGGTAAGGTCCTGCCCAGTTCTGTAACCATTTCTACAGTTTCGTTTTTGCATTAACAGTGGCTGGTGCAAGCCATCCCCAGGCAGCAGGTTTCAGGACTGTCAACATTATCCTTTAGACCAGTGGTCTCAAACACATGGGCCACATGTGGCCCCTAAATCTATGTCCCGTGGCCGCAACAACATTATTGTTGCCAATATTTGCAATATTGTTGCATGAAAGGATTCAGTGGTCCCACTCTCAGGCTAACATACTAATCCTCACATGGCCTTCCTGGTGATTTGAGATTGAGATCCCTGCTTTAGGCTAAATGTGCCTGGCACCAGATTCAGCCACTGCGTAAGCCTATTGAAGCCATGGGAGGTGAGCTGGAGAAAGACAAATCCAGACTTTTGTCCTCTGGCTAACTCCAGAGGAGCAGGGTGGGGAGGAGAGAGACTGATTTCCCCCAGGGACCTCAAACCACTAACCCACTTGGTCACCACCCGGCACAGCCAGAGTCTGGGCTGAGGCTCAACAAAGCTCATCGCACGTGGAGCCAGCGTCCTGGCCGCTCCCGGGTGCTTTACACGGGGAACCAACTCGGGGAGCAGGGTCCCCCGGCCTGGCTCCGAAAGCGCCATTGCCCCGAGGCCCCGGAGTCAGACCGGAGCAGGGGCTGAGCGGGGTGGGGTGGGGGAGACACACGCCCAAGCGGAGCCGGGGGCCGGAGCCGCGGGGGCCAAACCGGCGCCGCCTCCCCCCCCCGCAAAACGCGATCCGGATTCGCCCCTTCCCCATGTGCACGGGCCGCTGGCGGCAGACTCGGAAGCGGAGACCCGCCCGCAGCTCACCTGCCCGCCGCCCCGATCCCGATCCCGGCCCCGATCGCCGCCGAGCCGCGCCGCACCCCCCTGCTCCGCAGCTGCGGCACAATGTGGATTTGAAAACTGCGGCCCTGGCGGCAGGCCGCTCGCGATTGGCCAGGCGTCAGCCAATCAGCGAGCCAGGAAGAATGCGGTTGCTAAGGGCGGTGCGTAGCCTTTTTAAAAATCGGCTCCCTCGGCCAATGGGAGAAACGGCTTCCGGCCGGTGGGCGGGCTCAGAAGCCTAGGGGGCGTGATCTCCCGCGCTCGGCATCCCCATTGGCTGGGAACTCGCCGGCCGAATCCCGGTTTAAATTCACCTTAAAGGGCCACATGGGAGCGGCGGATCGCCCCAGCCAGGGCCTGTCCCCCGCCCCCGTCTGTGGCCCCCACCCTGCCTCTGCCCTCCCTGAGCCCCCGGCCCCAGAACCTGCCCCCCGCCCCGGCCCGTGCCTCCCACTCCTGGCACCTGCCCCCCCACCTGTGCCCCCCACCCCAAAGTTTGCACCCACCCTGCCTTTGCCTCCCTGAGCCCCCACCCTTGGGGCATCCTCCCCTGCTTGCATTGCCCCCCCTTGCCTGTGCCTCTCATCCCCAGGACCTGCCACCCCCACCTGTGCTCCCCACCCCGAGGTCTGTCCCCACCCTGCCTCTGCCCTTCCTGAGCCTCCACCCCTGGGATCTGATCCCACCCCACTGGTGACCCCCAGAGTCTGCCCTCCATCTGTGCCCCCCCCAATTCCTGGGACCTGCCCCCCCCCATGTACATTCAGTGTTAGGTGTTTACATGTTGCAGCACACAATTGGTCATAAACTTTTACCCCTAGCCTGTCGGAACAGGGTTGGCAACCAACTCTGGCCACTCCCATGGCTATATATATGGCTTCAACCCTGATCCTCCTCAGTCTTTTCTGGTTGCCAACTCTGAATAGCAGGGACAGTGGGAGGGATCTGAACGTATGCGAGCAGTCCATCTCAAAGAAGGGCAGTTACTGGTATGTAAACCACTATTCTTCTTCTAGTGCTGCTTTGATACCTTCAATGTTAGGTGACTACTAGCTGTACCATGGACGGTGGGCGGAGTTGGGGTTTTCTGTTTTCAGCACAGCTGTCCTCAAAGAGGCGATCCCAAGGCATGGTGGGATGCCTGAATAATAGGCCTTTTGGCCTATTCAATGGGATTAACCATAATTCTCAAAGAGCCAGTAGAAAATGAATAAGGGGATCAGAGAGTTTTTGTGTGTCACCCAGTCTTGAAGAATAGAGGTACCAATGTTTGGCTGTTCTAAGACTTTGAACGCCCATAGCCCCAGTGGTGGCAGGGGTGTCAGAAAGGGTAAGGAGGCTTTTCAATCCTTCCAGAGAGAAAATGCCATAGTATACTACAAGTTGGGCCTAATTACTGAGCCAACCTGATTGTTCTGGAGACCCTCCATATCAAATGTGGCAAGGTCTTACCCAGAGAGGACAGGCTCCTGCCCAAGGAGACTAGTGAAAGAAGTGTGCCACCTATCCTGGAGATGGGACGTAATTATTTGCTTTGGGCCCCTCAATCCTAGGTTTGGTAAAGACCATCAAGGAAGAGGGGAAAAAGTCCAGACTTGGGCTATCCACTGTGAGGCGAAAGGTTTATACTGTCCTGGAGGTAATGGTTAGGCTAAGGCCTACCCCCCCCCCCCCGGCCATGAGCTAGATGGGTCATGGCACTACAACCTGTGAATGCTAGGAGAAACAGGACAAGCTAGCTGAACAGACCTGCCCTAGCAGGGTGGTCCCAATTGGAGTGGGAGTCACCCCCATGGGTAACATAGGAAAGTGAGGGGAAAAAGTAATGGTGACACTAACCTAGAACCCAGGAGGTAGGTATGACCTCTTGGTCCCCTCCACAAGCTGGCCCACTCACCACACATGCTGCCCCAGGCACCAAAGTGGTCAGCAACTTTGAGGAATAATGTTACTATGGACTCTGAGTTAAGGACTCTGAGTTGACCCCTCCCATCGGGGTGAGAGTGACCCTGAATCAGCCGGGGAGGTACAAACTGTGAATGGAGGTCTATGTGAAAAATCTTGAACAGCAGGGGAAGAGGTTTCCTTTCCCAAAAATCCATCCTTCTCACTAGGAGGGTGAAAGCAAACCCTTGGACACTCTCTGGGTCCAAGGTCCAAGCAGTGAAGAACCAAGGAATAAAGGGAGGCTATAGACTAGCGACCAAGGCTGACCTTCTCGTATTCCCGGGCCCCTCTTGCAAGGTGCACAGGGGAAACTATGAGCTGCAGGAAGCTGGAGTCCCCTTACCCTCTGTGATGTGTATACAAGGGACTTAAGATGCCTGATGGCCTCTGAGGATTAAAGCGTGGAACCCTATAGGGCTGCCAAGGGGTGAGACTCAGGAGACTGTGTAACTCCCCTACTACTGTGTAAGGTTTGGACACTGAGGTAAAACAAGCCGTATCTTGAGGCTTTCCCTGGCACCTGAGTGAAGCTAATTTCTTCATGCCAGTCACACCCCACAGCTGGGGAAGGTGGGGGTGGGTGGGATTTCACCCTCAGGTAATTCAGTGTAATACTTAAGTGGCACCCTCCCTCCCTCTTCTTGCCAGGATGGAGGAGGCCTGAGAAGTGTCCTGACCAGCGGCATATGAAAAGGCAGAAAGAGAGGAAACCATCAGGAGTCCCCTTTGCTGACCGATGGGAGGCGGGGTTTAATCACCTGGAGAAAAGGCTTAAGTCCATTTGAGGGTTATGTGGTAGGAGCTGCATTGTTCACGGACAATGGAGACACAATAATAGCGTAATGTGATAAGCCCAACAAATAGAGTTGGGTAGGCATGTAAGCTGGGGAGATACCTATGTAGATTACCCCTGAGGGCAAGTGTGCTGCTCCACTCTTAGCTGAGAGACGAAACTCCCCTTGGTGTCCTAGAACTCTTGAATCCACCCTGAAGGAACCGTGGGAACCTTAGAGGGGAGGGAGGGAATAGGGGTCCATAGGTCTTGCCCCTTTTACCTCGATGGATAGGTCTTACAGAGAAGTAGTAAGGTGGAGTGGTCCGAAAGCTGTACACTAGGCAAGGGATAGGCCTATGACAGAGTCAGTAGGTTATTCCTAGTTACTGGTTCAGGAAACAACAATGGGTCTCTGGGAGGCTCTGTGAGAAAAAGGAGGGGAAAGGAAAAGGCCACAGGGATATGACCCCATGGGCACCTATTGATTAGTACCCAAGTAGTCCCTGTTCTCTGTTAGAGTAACTATGCTGGTTGAAAAATGGAGAGTGGAAGATTGGTCACCATCAGTTCAGGGGACGTCATACCTGAACTATGGAAGGTAGCTGGTTAAAACACAATGGCAGGCGATCCACTGGTCAATGAAGATGATGATGAGTGGCTGGGGTATTTCACCGACATGTATCCTCACAGTAGCTGTGGGGTCAGATAAAAGTGGTCCAGAGATCTGTAGATGCAGGGTATGAGGCATCATAAGGCTCCCATTGACCAGCAAGTGAAGACACAAGGACCCAGCCCTGATGACTGTGGGACCAGGATTATGCCTACCAAGTGAAGGTATGTCCTATATGTAAAGGCATTCAGCATTGCAGTTGAACCAAACTCCAGACAAAGAAGGTGCAGGGATAGGACGGCCTGGAATAGGCTTTCTCACCGTCTGGTGTGGAAGAAGGGTTTTATGACCCCAGAAGTGGTGCTTCCCATGCCTTAGCTGTAGATGTGTTCCATATAGGGTCCCGACTACTGATTTCTGAGGGCTTGTTAGGGAAGGCATGGGTAGGGAGGGGAAGGGGTGGCACCAGGAAAGGCCTCTCATGATGACTCCAGCATCCTAAGCTGAGGTCTCTCTTGGGGAAGGGGACGTAGGATCCCCAAGGGGTTGATCTTGTTCCCCATGAGGCAGAGAAGGCCTTGCTCAGCTTTCTCTGCATTGGCACGGGCTGAGAGGGCAACTAGGCATTCACAACAGGAGCATGCCCAAGGATCAGAGGTCTGATGTGAGGTCCGTAGTGCCACTTAACAGGAGGGCTGTTCCCTTCATGAACAATGACCACCCCTCAAAGGGGAGGTCCTGAATATCCAAAAGTGTATCTTGAGGCAGGCCTGCCTCATGTAACCACGCCATGCGTCTCATCACGATGGCCAAGGCTACTCCCCAGCTCGCCATATCCGAGGCATCCCATGAAGCTAATGGTGAGTCTCTGCATGCCGACGAGCCCTCCTCTATTAGGGAGTCATAGTCCTCCCTGTGGTCATGTAGGAGGAGGTCTCTAAATCTCTTTAAAGACTCCCAAATGTCCAGGGTGTACCTTGCCACTAATGCCTGGTGGTTCACAATCCAGAATTGGAAGCAGGAGGTCAAGTATACCTTCCTGTCCATTATCTCTAAGTGTCTTTCCCCTCTGGATCTTGGCATGAGATCCGGGGAGGGTTGGATCCCATACCCTAGGGTGGCTTCTATCACCCGGGAACTCGGGCTTGGGTAGTGAACTAAGAAGGGAAAGTCCCCTGGTGGCACTTGGTACTTGTGGCATGCTACATCCAAGACTGGAGAAATAGAAGCGGGGCTTTGCCAGGGAGTTCTGGTGAGGTCATAAACACTAAGGTGCAATGGCATTGCTATTGAATCTTGGAAAGTACATGGGAGCAAGGAAATGCAAAGCTTCCCTTCAGAAACCAGTTTTTGAAGCCATGCAATGGGGAAAGAGACCCCTTGCTTACTTACCTGCTTCTAGAAAGTCCAGATAAAAGATCCCCAAACTATATAAAGCATAGACTAAACTTGTGACAGGGTTAGTTCTGAGCTGAGGCTATTGTGACCTTGTGACACAATTAAAGGACGCCCTAGCCTGAGCCCATGTATGTCACAGTTGGGAGGATCTATGGTAAGCTTAACAGCATGCACGTACATTCTTCTATTCTTTTTAACTTTTTCTCTGTAATGTTTCTCCCTTAAGAATAAATGTGCTTGCAAAGAAAGTGCTGTGTCGTAGCTTGTAACCGTGGCAATTACACCTGTTCAAAGTCTCTGAAGAGAAAGCAAAGTGCAGATGCTGGCCTTGCTGGGTGAATTTATGGTATACACAGGCAATGGTGCAACCTGGAAATACTCCATGCACAAGGGAGTGAGACACGATTAACATAAAGTGCAGAAAGGCACTCAGTGCAAACTAAGGCCTGGTCTATGCCACTGGTTCCCAACCTGTGGTCCAGGGACCCCCCAGGGGCCTGTGGACATGGTGCAGGGGGTCTGTGGAGCCTCTCCCTACTGGGGCCAGAATCCAGCTACAGCACACAGAGGAAGCGTGAGGCAAATTACCTGTCATATTGGGAAAAGAATCCATGGTCACAATTAAGTCCTGCTTTCACACAATCTAATTTGCATATTAGTTGGATTTATGCTGTTTCTCTTTGAAGTCTTGATGCCCCATTGATTTTCTTGAGGACCATCGTTAACAAATCATTAATGGAGTGATTGGGAAGATGGAAGTGCTCAGCAACTGGTTTTTTTGTGTTGTGATTTGTGATGTCAATTTTGTGCCCATTTATTCTTCTGCATAGGGATCGTCCTGTTTGTCCAATGTATAAGTTGTGGGGGCATTGCTGGCACATGATGGCGTAAATCGCATTAGTGGATGAGCAGGTGAATGACCCTTTGAAGGAGTAGTTGGCTTGATTAGGTCCTATGATGGTGTCTTTTGTGCAGATATGTGGACAAAGTTGGCAGCGTGGTTTGTTACACTCCCCATGCGTTTATTTTCATCCCATTCTGTAAGTTCCCCCTCTTGAATGCATCTGATGAAGTGGGATTTTCTCCCATGAAAACTCATACGATAAATGAATCTGTTAGTCTTATAAGTGCCACAAGACTCCTTGCTTTTCTTGCTTTACTAGACTAACATGGCTGCCCCTTGACTGACCCCAGAGTTCCTGGGGGCTTGACCCCCAATCTTGTTGCAGTCATTCAGGGCAGGGGGTAGGGTGTCCCCACTCCAGGATGCTGACAGCACTGAGCGCTGCCCTGGCCCACCAATCACCATATGCAATTCAAAATAGTACAATTTATTAAACAAACAGCAGTCAAGAATCAAATAAAAAGAAAAGAAAAAAGAGGAGAAAGGTTGAAGGTAAAACACACAAGTCCCCTGGCACAGGGGCATCACACGCAGCGTCTCTGGGGTGTAGAGGATGTTCCCAGTCTATTTTACACGTCGCAGGCCCTCTGTCCAGGCCTGGCAGCACTGCTGTGATCCAGGGAGTCAGAGACACAGGCTCTGGCAGTGGTCACACATTCCCCAGACTCTAGGGCCCCAGCATCAGACCCCCCCTTTCACTGTTCCCCAGTTGCTCACTGCACCCAGCTCCAGAAGGCTCCAGCCCTGACTCCCAGCCCTGTTCTGCTGCAGTCTGACTCCCTGGGGCGCTCTTTGGACCTCTCTGATTCTGCTGCTGTTTGTCTGCACGGGTCAGATCAGCTCCTTGGGCTCCTTCTCTGGTCTCCTGCACCCAGCTCCAGACAGCTCCAGCTCCAGCTCCAGCTCCAGCTCTGCTCTGTTCAGCTGGGCTTGGCTCTCTGCTGGTCCAGCTGCTGTGGGTCTGCTCTGCACAAATCAGCTCAGCCTAGCTCCCTTGCCTGGGGTCTCTGGCTCCCAGCTGCTGGCTGCTTAGTGCTTCCTCCTTAACTCAGCCCCTCACACACTCTGGCTCACCCAGGCAACATTGCCTAGCCTGCAGTTTCACCTCAGCGGCGGGGGAGCACTCTCCTGGCTCCCTCATTGGCCTGTCCAGCCAGTCAGTCAGACCATCTTGGCACACTGGTCCCGCCCACTGGCCCTGGGGCTGTCTGTTTCAGGGTCCTGCTCCCGGGCTAGAGTGGCCAATCAAAAAGGCCCATTCAGTTTCAGTAAGGGGCTATCAGTTCCCTTACAAAGAGAAGGGCAACAAAAATGAGTAAAGGTATGGAACAGTTTACTAGGGGTTGAAGTATAATTTGGGGGGCCCCAGAATGCTCCTGCACCAGTGCACCCCCCTCCCATGCCGGTGGGCCCCCCTCCAGTGCCAGAGGCCCCCTCTCTTGCATGGGTGGGCCCCCCTCCTGCAAAGGTGGGCACCCTGGACCCTAGCTCCTATCCCCCCCTGCCAGTGCCCCACCCCTTCCCCCAATAACCTCCCCCAGCGCAAGCCAGGCTGCCCCGCACTTACCGGTGGTGGCACAGCTGGGGAGGGGGGTGTGGTAGGCAATGTTTCCTGTAAGGCCCAAACACAGATGAGCAACGTACGTTGCTCATTGCATGCTCTCCCATGCGGGCCTGATCCTGCCATCCCCGGTGGCCTGATCCTGCCCACTGCTCTCCCTGCTACGGGGGAGTGGGGCATTGCGGACCACCAGGGCCACAGGCTCTGCTGCCTGCCTGGCCCCCAGCAGCGGGGTGGACCGGCCAACCTAGCCTACCTCCAGCTGGCTGCGCCTCCCTGGGGGGTGCAGGGGGCCGACGCTGAGCTCCAGCATGCCAGGTTGGTGCCCTGGAGCGGCCCACTCCCAAAGAGTTTGGGCCACTTTGCCCCCGGCCCCCCAGACTAGGGATCAGACCCATTCAGGGAGGGTCGCGGACGAAGTGGCCCAAACTCTTTGGGAGCAGGCAGCTCCAGGGCCCTGACCTTGCACACCAGAGCTCAGTGCTGGTCCCCTCTGCCCCCCAGGGAGGCGCGGCCAGCTGGGGGTAGGCTGGGCTGGCTGGTCTGCCCCGTCTGTGGTGAGATTGGGCGGGCAGGTGGATGGAGCAGCTTCCAGCCCCAAGGCTCCCCACCCCCCCACAAGTTAGAAAGGTGGGGTAATTAGGGACTGAAGATTAAAAAGGCTGGGGCTTTTCAGCTTGGAAAAGAGGTAACTAAGGAAGGTTATGATAGAGTTCTATAAAATTATGAATGGCATGGAGAAAATGAATCAAGAAGTGTTATTTACTCTTTCATATAATACAAAAACAATGGGTCACCTAATGAAATTAATAGGCAACAGATTTAAAACAAACAAAAGGAAGTCCATTTTCACACAACACACAGTCAACTTGTAGGACTCCTTACTAGTGGATGTTGTGAAAGTGAAAACAATAATAGGGTTCAAAAAAGAACCAGGTAAGTTCATGGAGATCAGGTCCATCGACGGCTATCCCCGTGCTCTGGGCGTCCCTAGCTCAGAGCTGTAACTACAGCAGGGCCGACAGGGCAAAGCCCCTGGCGGCCTGGAGCAGCTCAATGGAGCTGCTCTATTTCTAAGCACCACTAATGGCAAGGGGCACGTTCCAATCGGAATGGACCCCAGGTGGCAAAACACAGCATTATGGCTCTGCCCTAGCCTCTGACTTCTAGATGTTGGGACTGGACGATCTGATGATTGTCTGTTCTGATCATTCCCTCTGTAGCACTTGGCATTGGCCACTGTCAGCAGACAGGATACTGGGCTAGCTGGACCTTTGGTCTGACCCAGTATAGCTGCTCTTACGTAAGACTGATGAGGGACTTGATAACAGCCGTGGGACCAGATCCTCAGCTGGGTAAATCAACATAAGTCTAATGAAATCAATGCTGATTTACATCAGCTATCCTGTTATCTCTCATTTTGAAAGCCAGCAGGAACTGGAAGGGAAACAAAGGAGACATCATTCATTCCTGGTGAGGAAGGAAGGGGCTATCCCACTTCACTGCCCAGTGACACTGCCAACAGTTAATGGGAACTGTTGGTGGGCTCTAGATATGCCTTTTCTGAGACGCCTCCTAGCTAAAAGGTTGGCATCTCCAAGGTGCAGCAGTGAGTGTGGATCCACAGGGGGGAGTTTCAAGGAGAGAGGCACAATGCTGTAGTTGTTTAACTGGAGAACCCAGAAAAAAAGGAAGGAAATGAGTGATGATGGCAACGCTATTTGCTCATACAGTACTTCCTGTATAATCTGCCTTGCAGGAGTTGCAGCGAATGAAGAAATCACTTAATCTGGCCCTAGAGTTAAAGAAACTCTCTGTAAGTCTTGAAGCTGTGGCTGAACATGCATTTGTGAACTCCCAGATGGCGCACTGCACCTTTGGATCAGCTGGCCATTGTGTGCTGCTGACAGGCCAGGCTAGATCCGCAAGTTACCAAGGGCACGCCTAGTCTAGGATAAATGGTATGGCGTTAGGACATATTAAGTTAACATGCAGAGTGACATATTTAAAGAGTAAAAGCAGCGAGAGTCCTGTGACACCTGATAGACTAACAGATCTCTTCGAGCATAAGCTTTTGTGGGCTTCAACCCACCTCACAAAAAGCCCAGAAAAGCTTATGCTCAAAGAAATCTGTTAGTCTATCAGATGCCACAGGACTTTCGCTGCTTTTGCTATACACAGACTAACACAGCTACCCCTCTGGAAATATTTAAAGAGTGTTTACCCAGTTTGAGAGAGGGCGAGGGAGGGCCATGTGAGGCATCTTTTGGGAGATCCCCTCCATCACAATCCTGGAAATTTCAAAGGGCACATATGTTAGTCAAGCAAAACAAACAAGGAGTCTTGTGGTACTTTTACAGACTAACAAATTTACTTATTGCATGAGCTTTTGTGGGAGAAAATCCCACTTTGTCAGACTTTCTTCCATGAAAGCTCATGCAATAAATACATTTGTTTGTCTTTAAAAGTGCCACAGGACTCCTTGTTTGTAATCCTGGAAATATCAATTAACAGAACAGATGAGAGGCAATTCATGAAAAAGGGATGAGGAAAAACGTTCCTGACACAAAGAGAAAGATGAGATACAGCATCACACTATACAGCGACCTGTCATGAGCTCAGGAATGAATCAAAGTGACTCTGGACTCCACGGTAAAAGTCCAACATGCTGTGACTCTGAATGTGCATTGCTGTAGCTTTTCTCTTTGGCAGCACCCATGCTACATGCATAGGAAATAAGCAATGACTGACTTCACCTGACTGGACATTTTTGCCAATTGATTCCACTGATGTTCAGGGGTCCCAGAGGCTGAGGCTTCTGTGAGCGAATGACTCCATGTTTCGTTACAAGCACTTCCAAGGTGAAGCATGTGGTCTCTATAGGAATGATAAGTCTACGCTGCACACTCCTTACTGCAGCATGTAGAGTACATAGAGTGCATGCCCTCCTAGCATGTGTATAAATCAGTGGTTCCCAACATTTTCACTGTTGTGGCACACCTTGCTACCTTTAATTAATTTGAGGCACACCACCATATGGTTTCCAAATGAACTCATGAATATTCATGAGCAAATGAGCCAATTAAGAGCTGTTTGAGTAGTTTCTCAAAAAATTTTGTGGCATACCTCCTCAGACCTGACAACACACCTCTGTGCCACAGCACACTGGTTGGGAAACACTGGTATAAATAACAGTGCAGGTGGTGAGGCACAGCTTAAGTGATTACAGTAAGATGCGCCTTGATCCTGAGGGTTTGTACCAGGGTATAAACAACTCTCTACATGTGAAAGCAGTACGTCCCCCATCTACACTGACATTTTGAGCAGTAATGTCTTGCTGCCTCCCACCAGCCAGACCCTTTCACTGACATGTGAAGATATATGGCCAAATGGACACAGCCTGCTGTTCACTGTGGTGCGCAGCTATATGTGCTCCACACAGTTGCACTGTAGACATTGCCAAAGGAGCATGTTGTTCCCCTTGGCTGCAGTACTTTCACCTGGAGATGGACAGGTGGCAATAGATGCTTTGCAAGGGAGAGACTTGAATCCGTAACTCATGATGTGGAAAAAGTGCAAGAGCAGAAGGCCCAAAGATCATACTCATGACACTACTGATTTTGTTCTTGGAGGAGTCAGCATGGAGAAGAGGGGAACATCCCTGGCAAAGACATCTTCTTCAGCCTCCTTTTAAAAGGTTGGTTGGCAATTGCTACAGTAGACACCAAACTGTTCACTCTGTGGTGTCTGTCTCTGTCCTAGAGCCTGCTAGTTAGACCACCCATCTGGCTCCCAGTTCAGTGGACTCTGCTGGAATTTGAGCTCCTGAAAATTCTCCCATGCCCCAAAAATACCCCAAACACCCACTAAGTGCAGTTGTTAACATCCATCTGTGTTCAGGACGGGCAGCTTTACCCAACCTCTTCAGTTGCAGGTTTGGTTGGCTGAGTTAGATGACAATGGAAGAGCAGAGTAGAAGGTAACAAACAGTCGATGTAATTACCATAGATTTGAAGTCTGACTCAAGAAAGGCACAAAGTCAAATTCTAGACATGTTAGAGGCTAGAAACCTCTAGAACTTTTCTGGTCAACAGTTTTTGTTTGTCTTTTTTACAAATATATTTGTAACCCTTCTGCCAGGGTGGGCTGGCAAGACAAGGGCCAGGTTCTATATCTAGGGGTTTCTCAATATCTAGGGGTTTCTCTATATCTAGGGGTTTCTTCACCACCAGCCGGCTTGTGCCTCCACCCAGATTTTTGGGGAATCCTGCACTGTTCCCCGGGCACCCCAAAGGGGAAAGGCTTCGCTACTCACAAGCAAGAGGCTGAGTGTATTCAACAGAATTTTTAATAGTAATAAAACAAAAATGCAAAAGGCCAAATAACAGAGATCAGCACTAATCTAGAAAAAGTAATATAGAATGACGTTCCCAACAACACACATCACATAACAGAACATACAAACTTAGTGGCAAAACTGGCACTGATCTGGAAAATCAGTGCTAACTAGGCTCCCAACCAACCCTAGGGTACGTAGGGAGTGTCTTTCATGCCAGCTGTCTGCTGACACCATCTACTGGTCACTCACTCCATCCTCTAGAACTGTTCCTTGGCTCTGCCTGCTGTCCGCTGGCTCCTCTCTCCGGTCACTTGTGTTGCCCAGCTCGCCCCGGCCGCTCTCACCATCCACTGGCTCCACCCATTTCAGCTCAGAGAAATTTCTCTCTAGTGATTTTTAGTCAGAGAGAGAGTTTTCAGTTCTCCCTGGTGATTCCAGCTCTTAGGTAGGTGTAAACAGCTATCTCTATCTAAATGACAAAAGCCTCACAGAAGGCTTAGCCATAGCCATCAAAAGACAAGGGAAGCAATAGGAAGAGAGGCCAGAAGAGCCTCAAACCCCCACTCCTGTCTTTTTTCAAATTCCTTCAGGCTGAAACATGCAGTTGCCCTTCCTACAAGCTTCTTCTTAACTAAGGGTAGTCTTTACCCTTTAATTCAGACAGATTTGCAACAAACATAAGAGTAGCAATTCACAAAAAGACAGTATTTCATATTTCCCCTTAGTAGAATTACAGATATCGATAGATTTGTGAGCAGACTAACCCCAAATACCATTACCCACTATGCCCTGCAACCAGTCAACTAATCAGATATTTGTGCTCTTCGTATCCATGCTAATACAGGACACAGGCAGATTAGTTGTCCCTCTCCCTAGGAGCTGTTAAGCACAGCTTCTAAGCCTGCCTTACATATTGAAAAATGTGATAACATGTTATTCAGATCAGGATTACTTAACAATGGCAATCCGAGGAAATAAAGAAAGTCTAACTAAAGATATTTTTGCCACCATATCTATGGTTCTATAACAGCAAACTGAGAATACATGCAGTAGAACATAGAACTTGCCAGAGCAGATCAAAGTCACAGCCCATCTACTACAGGAAGCTGTCTTTGATTGCGGACATACTGGATGCTTCAGTGGAAAATGCAGTTACCCTGCCATAATGATATGTGGGATAACCTGCCTCTACATAAGGCCTTGTCATGGTCACTAGGACAAGGGGCAGAGTTTATCAGAGGCAGGGGGGGAGGCATTGGCTGCTTTCTGCCTCCCTGCTAAGGCAGGAGTGGGCCCTGGCCAGGACTCAGGGCCACTGCTGTGGAGCAGCCAGCAGCAGCAGAGTGGGCCCCGGCTGGGGACCCAAAGCCACTGCCAGCAATGAGACCTGGCCCTGACTCCAGCGACAGGAGTCGGATTGGGCCAGAGGGCCCTGGATCTTTGGAGCTGCCTTCCCCATGGCAAGATCCAAAATCCGCGCAAGTTAGAGGTTGTTTAAACTGTGAGCATGAAGCTTAATATCCTTTCTCATATTTGCTGTCATTAATTAGGGTAACACTGGATATTCTGGATAGCCACATCTATTTCCAACACTTCTTCAAATCTTGTCAAGTTCTTGGCCTCAACCGTTACCTGGGGCAACAAGTTCCATGGTTTATTCACACATGACACACTGGGTGAAAACGTATATCCTTCTTAGACGTTCCAATGTTTGATTCTTTCTGCAGCAGTATCTATGACCCTCCCAGGATCCTCCCATTATCTGTGGAGCCATACATTTGTTTTCTCTCACACAAAGCCTATGTTCACAGGATGCCAAGCTTGCCAAGTCACACATTCAGAAGAGAGGAAATGCCCGATGTAAAGTTGCCAGTGCGCTCTTGTGCGTCCGTGTCCCTTTCAGAGTTCCAGTCACCCCCCGCCAGCTCTAGACCCAATCTCAGTTCCTCCCCACATCCTCATCAGCTCCTTGTGACCTGCGCCCTGGCACCTTGTCCTAGTCTTTCTGCCTAATCTGGCAGATCCCCTCCCTCCCATCTTGGCTCCTGTCAGAGCTGTCTTTCCTTCCCTCCTCACCCATGTCCTTCCACACATACAGTTCCCGAACTGCACCCTCCAGTTCCCAGTCTCATTTTCTCTCTATTCCCCATCCCTCAGTTCCTCGTCTCAATCTGTGACCCCCACTCTGTTCCTTTCTACAGATGAATCAAGTAACTTTTATGCTGCAAGGCAAGGGTGAGCATAGATAGTTAACTTTGACCCCTTTTGAGTAGTGGGGGGCAAGTTTTGTGACCCTGCCCTGGGAGCACCTCATGTTCTCCTCCTCCACCACCCATCTTGGGAAGAACAGAGCTCTTCCCTAACCCTTCCTGCCCCAGCAGGTTGAGCTCACTCCCCCACCGCTGTGGCCCTCGGGCAAAGGGGTTCTGTGCCTCTGATGATTAATGGGGGGAAAGGGACACCTGTTTGCATGACTTGAGCATACACATGGTGGTGCCCTGGCAACAGCATTGAGAGTGCAAGAGAGACTGCTCCCTACCCTCAGTTCCAGTAGTTCCAGTGCCTGGCCCCAAAACTGTCCAGCAGCTGGGACCAGCAATTGCACAGAAAGTCTTTCTTAGCCCCTACATCCCTGGGCTGGTGCCTGCTCAGTGCAGATGGAATTGTTGGAGGATTTAGCTGCAAAGCTTTAGTAAATCTTGACTGAGCACATGCAAACTGAGATTTTTTTCCAAAGGCTTAGAACTCAGCCAGGTCACTGGAATTGACCAGGGAGAAAATAGTCTTTTCTCCCTAGTTCTGGGTTTTGTTTTTTTTTTATTTTGTTGTTTTTCTTAAACTGCTGAACCACTGCAGGAGAAACTTTAAGAAAAAAATTAGCTTGAGGCAGACATGACGCATAGAAAATTTCAGCCTCAGCGATTAAACTTCGGCAGAGTTATTGGCATTTTTAAAAGGCTCTTGTTGTAATGGGAAGTTCTGAGCAACCATTTTAAACAGTGCTACCAGGTCCTCCCTTTATAGTCTTTCTTAACTCCTCTAACACTGTCTTACCATGTTCCTGCCATGCACTGGCAAGATCAGAGATCCTGAGACTGTTATACTGATCGGTTATACTAATCACTCAAATCACTGGTGCATGTAAGGCACGTTGGCCCAGTCAGCATCAGTGAGAAGGAAATCAAAAGCAATTTAAATTTCCTCTTCTGGAACAGTCACAGGCAGAACAATAACTGAATTCCTGTGCCAATAGAAACCCATGGAAATTACTCTCCTCTGTGCTTGGAGGCTAGAGTTGCTGTGCTTTTCAGGTATGAAGTTTTTGTGACTTTGTAAAAACATCCGTTAGTGAGAGAAGTCAAAACTAGGGATGGTCAAAATTAGATCCCACCCAAAATTCTGTATAAAACCTGAGGCAAATCCAAACTTTTCAATGGATGGAGCCATTCCTCCTGGTGGTTTAGGTTTAAGTCGCAGGTTCGACAGATATTCTGGCTTGGTTGAGTGAACATTTTTCATTGGTGAATCACATGATTATAGTAGGTTTCTTCCTGTGTTCTTGACTGGGAAAGTGACAAGATTACAGTCAGCAACGCTTTGATGGGTTGTGCGATTTACCACAGGTATGATGCCTCCTCCTGGCTGCTCTGGGCAATAGATCACCAGATTGGCATCTCTACAGCTGCATGCTGTCCCTCCACCTGTCTGTCTGCAGCCACTCTATCCCTCCAGGAGCTGAAGTGGCCTTTTCCTGATTCAGTCCTCCAGCCAGGTCACATTATGTCCACACTTACACTTTAAGTCAAAATAATGCTGATTATTTCAATTTAAAGTAGTGCATGTCCAGACTAGGTTTCCTTATTTCAAAATGAGGAGCTCCTCATTTTGAAATATGAACCATCATTCTGAGATAATAAAACCTGGTTTTATATCGAAATGACAGTTAAACCAAAACCGTTATACCAAAATAATGCAGTGTAGCTGTGTTATTTTGATTTAACAGTTATTTTGATTTTAACCAGGGTTTGACCTTCTTCCTCCCAGGGCACCGTGGAAGAAAGCACCTGCCCTCAGTCCTCTGGCTGGGGGAGAGGGGAGACCCCCATACCCCAGTCACCCAGCCCTGGCTGGCACGGGGAAGCAATCCTTGTGCCCAGTTCTCGGAGTGCTCTGCCAGGCGCTGGGAGAAGGCAGCCCCACACCCAGCTCTTGGAGTGCTGGTTGGGCACAGGGAGAAGGCACCCTGTGCCTGGCTCCCAGCGTGCTGGCTGTGTGGCAGGGGATGCACTCCCGTGCCCAGCAGAGTGCTCCAAGAGCTGGGCATGTGGGTCCCTTCATCCTGCATCTGGCTTAGTGCTCAGGCAGCCAGGTGCAGGGGTGTGTTCCCCACTCCCACACGCCCAGACAGTGCTGTCAAAGCCAAGAGTGGGGGTCCTGTTCCCACTGCCTGGCCAGTGCTGTCAAAGCTGGGCACAGGACTCCCTTCCCCGCACCCAGCTGAGCACTCAGGGCTGCTGGCAGGGGAGGAGATGCCTTCTCCTCTGCCAGGCTCAGTGCACTTGGAGCTGGGTGGGGGGGATGCTTTTCCCCTCCACCTGGCTCATGGGGCTAGAGCTAGGCAGGGAAGTGGGTGGTGGCATGGCTCTTCTTAGGGGCCATGTTGCCACATCTCCCATGGTGCCCCTCTACTAAATCAAACTAGCAAGTCCTGTCCATGGACATGCTAGTTCGATTTGGGTTTCTAGTGGGGGACATGTTAAATTGATTTAACCTAAATCAATTTAATGGTTTTTATTTCAATTTTATTAAATCAATATAAGTTAAATCAATTGAACCATGTAAGTGTGGACATAGCCATTGTGGTTTCCTCTTGAGTGTCTCTCAAAATCCATCCTTCGGTAATTCTAGGCAGGCTTCCCATTTCTTGGGAAGGATCCATGGGTAGGATGAGTCCAACTTCTAAGTCCAAACTTGGCTTCATCACCCACAAATTGTTGGGGTACGCTTATGCTATAGGCTAGTAGCTCTGTGTGTATCACTGATGCATGCCATACTTTCAGAATGCTCATCTATTGTCCCCTTTACTGTATCTAGATATTTCTGTGGGTTATGTGGTATACTTGCACAGATTAGCTAGGATCCAAACTACGTAAGTCTATTCTTGTTTTGATGTCTTCTAAGTGATCTAGGATATATTTCATGATTAAAATACAGTCCTTTGATTTCTACACTACTACCTAATGCATAAATGAGTGTTTGTGTTTATATATTTTAACTTATAAAATCCTGTACCTTTAGCTGTCTTATAAGACCAACTATAAAAGCTTGTTTTACCAGACAAAGTGTCAGAAAAAAGAGAAAAGAGAAGCAGGACTGTGGAGAACCCAAGCTACGCATCATGTTAGATACCCCTATCAACTTTGTATCTCAGTACATCCCACGTAGTTAAAAATAGAAACAATAAAACCTCATTCTCTTCTCTTCACAGCCTCTAAGATAAATGTAAGGACATGGAGATAATACGGAAAATCTAACAAAAGACTGATCTAGTAGCTAGAGCAGGGGGATGAAAGTAAAAATAAGAGATCTAGCCCTGGTAAGGAAGTGAGTTTGACTCTCTGCATCAGTTTGACCATGTGTAGTAGGGATACAAGAATACTTCCTGCATAGGGAGAATGGCAATATTTGTTCTGGGTTTGTAAAATGTTTTCAGATTTTGGGAGGTGGCGGAATGTTCAAAAGTTTACTCCCTGTTTTTTCTTAAAAATGAAGTTTTGGTAATCTACTTGGAGTGAAATTTCATCCCTCTTTGGACTGGCCAAGAAAAGGCACAAACCTCACTCGTGAAATAGAAAGTAAGTGATCAGGAGTGCATTAATCTGGTGCTGTCCTTTTGTATGGAGCTGAAGCTTACTCGGTGTGACGAAGATCATTACAATCCACAGGAGAGCAAAAGGAAAACTGGAACAGCATTAAATGCTCTATATTTATTGACTAGGGGCTTGAGCCATACAACAACCATCAGAAATCGTTAAATTTCTCCTGCAAGGTGCAAGCACCGATGTACAGAATGTGTACCATGAATCCAGTGGTTTCAAAACATCAGCATAAGTCTGACCTGAGGACAGTCAGCAGGTGTAAGGAAAAGAAACTGCGTTGCTCAGCTCTGTAAGGGCTGCCCAAAGTCTATTCAACTGAATGTTTCTATCACTGAAACAGAAGGGAAAGAACAAGGTTCCAAAGTACTGGGTTCTAATGTACTAGGACTACTGTATTTGCCCTCCAAGTTTCCAGCGTACTGGGACTAGAAGACAACGTTTTGCAAAGCAAACCTTGTTTCCATGCCACCAATCCACAGACATTCCATAAAGGTTATGGGGTGTGTAATTCCATAACCCCAGCGGCGACAAGCCTTCATCAGTCTGCCCTTCCTCCTGCCCGTATGCGTGCATGCAGAAAGCCCACTCGGTCTGTCTGTCTGTAGAATACTGCTGTTTTTCTTTAAGCTGTTAATGAAATGACAGGAGAGCTGAACAGAAATCTCTCTTCACTCACAACCTTTCTTTTTTTTTCTAAATTAGAACATTTCCAAGCCAATGATTTCTAAGCTTTTGCCAGCATCCATGCACAGTGCCCTCAGTGTTTTACACAAGCAAGTATGCTTGTAAATTCTGTGTATGGCGTTATCTTTATAAGCACAAGTGAAATCTTGTGGATGCAAATTCAAGACCCAGTCCTGCAATGAGCTTCATAATTGGAGGGGCCTTTGCAGTCACACAAGGCCCCTTGAGGTCAGTGACATGGCAGACACCCAGCATCCATTTCCATTGCAGGAGTGGGCCCATATGAGTCAAGCAATGACCTCTCAAAAATACGACTTCTCAAGACTGTTATCAAAAAAACCAACCAAAACACAGGAGCTGGAAAAGTCTCAGACTCCTCTGGCCTTGCTTGAGGCTGGGACTAACACAGAAGTTTCTTTGGGAGGGACCAATATATTTTATTTTAATTTTTAATAAACAAGCCATCCCATGTCATGGAGAGCTGCCCCAGGCTTTATATACTTGTATTTCAATGCCAGCCCTCAGCTCTCTGATCCAGCTCAGGAATCCTCTAGGTACCAAAAGAAATGAGGACTCCTGTGGCACTTATTAAAGACTAACAAATTTAATGTATTGCATGAGCTTTTGTGAGGGAAAATTTTAAAGTTTCTGCTGAAGTGGGAATTCCTCTCATGAAAGCTCATGAGATAAATAAATTTGTTAGTTTTTTTAGTGCCACAGGACTTCTTGTTTGCTTTGCTGAAGTAGACTAACATGGCTACCCCTCTGGAACTCCACATAGCAGCCAAGCCTCTTCCATCAGAGACCTTATTGCCTTTCCACCTTCTGGCTTCCCTGCCACTCAGGGGCTGCCAGAAGCAACTGCAGATTTTCCAGTGTTCCCCACTCTTCAATCTCCTGCCTTTATAATCCTAGCCCAGCTCATTCCTTCTCATTTGGGCTACCTCATTGAACCAGTGAATGGACTCCCTATCCCTCTCAAACCCAATATGTTGGATTTATTAGCCCCCTTCTCAGTCTGCATTAACTCATTGTCCCATCTTCGAAGCATCTGAGGAAGTGGGATCTTCTCCCACGAAAGCTCATGCAAAAAATAAATTTGTTAGTCTTAAAGTGCCACACAACTCCTTGTTGTTTTTTTGCATTAACTCTTTCAGTCATCCACATCACACTTTCATCTATTCGTCTGTTTGTAGACTGCTTTGTGGTGCAAGGTGTCCCCACAACTGTTTGGGAGAAAAGGAAAGTGTCTGCCTAGCTCTGCTCTTAGCACAGTGCATAGATTTTTTGTACTTTTCCCACATCACAGGTTACCTCTTTCATCCCAACACCACTGGAAAGAAGTTTATTCCAGAACTGCTGCAAAATCTGTCAGCATTTTGGTTCTATCTTTTACTTAATTTGTATTTTACAAATTGTTAATTACAGTAAACTTATAATGGAATGTTCATATACTAATCATACATTACTCTTTACTTATTCAGGATCAAATTAATATTCCAAGACCCCCATAAGTAAATTTTCTGGCTTGGTGGCTTGTGACCTCTCCTCCTCTCAGTATCTTAAATAAAAAGGATGGCCACGTTTGTAAAAACCTATCCAGTTTTTGTGGCTGCTCTTGTATGCACATTTGCCACGAAATCTTTTCAACAAGGGATGTCCATACTGTAGTAAAATGTGCATTGTAATATCTTACACAATACAGACTCTTTGTGTACTGTGGGGGACAAATTAATCAGGGCTCTCAACCTGGAAAGAGAGACTGCCAATCCTCCCCAATGATGAAGGCCCGTTCCCAGCTGAGACTCAAATAAGCAGAGAACGAGGTGTGGTTCAGATTTTATTATTCAGCTGAATAACAAAAGGAACTGCATCAGAGGGCAGCAAAGAAGTGCTAGCTCCTCTGATCAGGCCCTCCCAACAACTCGAGTGCAAGAGAGAGCCCAGAGGGGCAGCATCACAACGCTTTTATCCGGTACAGTATGATAATGCTATGATAATACTTACATGATTGACAATGTTTTAGAGACCCTTATATGGTTATATTAACATTATTAACTGCATATTAATGATTAAAGAATGCATATAATTATCGCCGCCTCTGTTTACTGTTGACATCATTTGCATTATCCTGGGCAGCCACAGTACCTGCAAACTCATTAATTTCTGCCTAGAGATGCTGACCTTACATTCTTGTGAGGCTACGGTGTCAAGGAGGGTGAGCAGGAGATAGGAGGTAATACTCCCTTTTCAGTTAGAACAAAGACGGACAGTCTAGCTTAAATTCCTTGTCCAGATGGTCAGGAGAAAAAGCATGAGAAAGGGGAGATAACAGACTTTAATTATCAACTCTAGGCCGCTTGTTAAAGAAACTTAGATACATGACTTGCCAGAGAAATGACCCCACTACCATAGCAACCCATGGCTCCAACGAGGCCTACACTTCAGCACCTTTCTCACCGTCCTACAGAAGAGATTACATACAATTTCCCTTACACCACCACCCTTTGGTGGGAGCAATCATATTTTCTGAGCAATGTGCAATACAGAATCTGTCTGTTAACAGTAAAAAAGAAAATAATTTGTGGCTCTGTTTAAAATGTACATCTTTTAAAGTAGCACTAATTAAACAAGTTAGAGGATCTCAAGGAAGCCAGTGTTTTGTTGTAAGATGAATTTCTTTAATAATCTCCTGTTCAGATTTTCTAAATTCTGGATACGATTACTTCATGGGGAAGTGTGTTTCCTCTTTCGACACCCTCTCCAACACAGCCTTTCACAAGCAGCAAAAAGATGATAGATCTTTATGCAGGAGCGTCATTGCCCTGGTGAAAGACCTGGGGCCCGGGCCCAGGCCGTGCACCCCGGCCCTGATCCAGATTTGGGGCCCCAGGCTCCTGCTGCTGCCAGCCCAGCCCCCGATCCCCAGCTGGGGTTGGGGTTGGGGCTGGGTGGCAGTGGCTACTGCAGGCAGCCCAGCCTGGATCGCTGGCCAGGAGAGGCAGGCGCTGCCACAGCCAGCCAGGCCCCGGATACCTGGCTGGGAGAGGCAGGTGCGCCATGGCTGGCCCAGCCCAGCCCTGGATATCCAGCTGGGGACAGGGCCAGGAGAGGTAGGGGATGCAAAAGAGATTCAGGGCACTGGTGCCAGGACTCATGGCATGTGTCCCTTTGCCAGGTGCCAGTGACACCACTGTCTTTATGGAGTGAAATGTTCTTTCCACAGCAATTTATACCAATTTATTGATGGATTAATTAAGTTGAAGATTTTTTTTTCAGAGTCTCACTCATCCAGATCAATTTTTTTGTCCAAAGTGCTCTCCAATTTTATTTGTGGCTTATTTTCTCCTCAAAACCTTTTTCAATCACAATTGTATGTATCTCACTAATTTGAATTTTACTTTTGGTATTGGTTAAACAAAGAAATAAGTAATGTGAGTGAACAGTACAGATGCAGAATACGCAAAGTGCTTTAGTAGAAAGATGTTTGATGAATAGTGGTTATGAAGTTAAAAAGTATGAAGTTACTTTCAACACAACTAAATTTAATTATTGTTAACATGACATGACAGCAAGTCACCCAACACATATCTCTTGCCAACATTATTTAATAAAAGTGAACTGTCATAGGATGCATATCTGTGCACCCTTGGGTTATGATCTATATGATTTTTCTGTTCACTTCTGCACTGTGATGGTATGATTTGATGCAAGTTACTCCATGCAAGATTTCTTTATGAATGCCCATAACCCATGCTACAGGATTACTATGGTATCCTGTTTCCTACAGTGTCATGTATGTGCACAGATGTGTAGCATATTTTGAATATCTCAGGTGGGTGGGAGACAGACCAAACTCTCTTCCAGCAACAGATAACAACCAAAGCTGTGAGCAAGCAAGTACCTGGAGAAGGCAACAAGGACTATGCTAACTGAGGTCCCTGCCTCAGATGGGGAAAAAAGATACTTGGAACGATTCCTTTTTGCCATGAAAACTCCATCTTGAAACAACTTCAAGCATGATCTGGGCCCTGCCTGGTCTCAGGCAGAGACTTGCTGTACAAGCACCTGACAGCTGAACATCTTGACCATAAACTTGTACTATGAGGTCATTTTAGGTAGCAATATTAGGTTAGCATGCATGTTTTACCTTTTATTTCCCTGTGGTCACTCTGACTCATTTAGATTATGATTCTGCCTTGACTGGCCATTTTCTCACCTAAAATTATAATCTGATCAATAAACTAGTAGTTGTTTCATCTAAAGCGGTGTGATCTGTAGTGGGTGTGAGTGAAGAAGGCTGGGTGCGATCCATTTCTTCGTTAAATGGACAGACATGAGTGTATGGTGGTTTGGAGTGGGTCCCAATCCCTGTAAGACAGTGGCTCCCGATGAGATAACTGGGGCTGGGGGTGCTTGCTTGGGGACTGTCCCCCCCAAGTAGCCAGAGTGCATACACCCATTGCTTGGGGCCGATAGCATGCAACAGGCTGGAGTGGACTGAGTCAGGATGAATGGTCACCTGGCAAAGCAAAGTGAATTTGGGTTCAGGATTGAGAATTGGGAGCACCACAGAGGCACTCTGGAATGGCTCTGGGGACCAGCCTGTCACACAAACTTTTTTTTTTAATTTTATCATTGATTTTTATCAAATGTAACTGCTCCTTTTTCTCCCTGGGTTTCTTGCAAGCAGGTAACACTCACCTGTGTGTACAGGGGCCTAAGGCTGATGACAAGAACCAGATCCTGTGTATATAAGTGATGATGTTGTATAGCTGGAAAGCCTCTATCCACCCCTTTGCTGCAGTCCTTTTACTCCAACTTGGATTTAAAATTGGCTGTGTCTCCACCTAGCTGGATCAGGCACAAGCTTGGGGTATATATAATGTGTATAACAAAACTTTATTTAACAAATTAAGGAAATCTGGCATAAGAAGCTGAAATTAAGTATCACTAATATTATAAATCCACAGGGCCGGTTGAAGAAACAACAACTACAGTATACAGAGTGTGCACGCCCCTAGAGCTAAGAGCCGTGACACCTTGTGCACTTGGGCACACTTGAAGAGCAGAAGCAGGAGACAGCACTCTGTTGCATCAGTGTTTCAGTTCATCCAAGGCGTCGAGCTGAAGACCCAAACAAATGTCACAGTCTCTGACTCGGGCATAAACAGGAGACCACTGTGCCTCTTCTCTAGCCCAGTCACTGTCTCTCTGCTCTGATCCTGCCTTGGCAAGCCCAGCCTTAGAACAAAGGAGGGGGGCACTCACACCACCTTCACTGCAGCCATCTCCAGGCTTGGTCCCTGCCCACGATTGAGCAAAGCCACCACCCTGGGAGATCCCTGCTCAAACACAATTCCAGCAGGCTCCCTGCAGCAGCCTCAGGATTTCCAGCAGCAAATTCCAGCATGGGCCATGCTCTCACTCCCCACAGATCCAGTCCCACATGCTGGTTCTGCGCTCCCTGCAGGTGAAAGGGTCTTTCTCCCTTTCTCCCAAGGCATCATGAGGGTTGTAGTCTACCAGGCAGGATTTCCAGCACACAGGACCTTCTCAACTATAAAACTCCCAATTAAATTCTGGAGCTGCTCTGGTACTGGGTGCCTAATTCTGCTCCACCAGAAAAATCCCTAATATCCCCATTAAGGAACCAGACAAAGAAGAAAACATATTAATTTACAGCATAACACATACTTCATTTTTACTGCTATATGGGGTAATGTTCAAAGCATGGTAAAGTAGAATAGGCACAATTTAGGCATTTAGCTTGAGATGGGCATCACCATGAACACCTCAGCCCATCCTTAGAGTATACACATCCTGCTTTGCACTCTACGCCTATGTCCACACACAGGCTGTGTACTTTAACTTAAATTGATTTAAACGATGTGTGTGGACATACCCTATAGGTGTTATCATGTATTTCAGTGTGACAACCCCACCATGTACTGTGAGGATACACACCTCACTACTGACTCCAGTCACATCAAGTTATACTGTCTGAGGGGGATGACTTCTAGCTGGTATCTCTGTAGGACCGGGTATAGAAGAATCTCATCTTATAGGAAACAATGTCTACATAGGTTGGGAGAGCACACCATTCCACTAGTTGTCCTAGTGCAGTTTCTACAAATCACATTCAGTCAAAGAAGAACCACAAAGAGAATCTAGATCTAGTGAAACAAACAGGAAGGCCTCTGGCACTTCGAACACTTACAAATGTATTTAATTTAATTTCATAGAATGTATTATTTTGATGACATACACTAAAATGGCTATCCCTCTGGAACAGATCTAGCAATTCTCTTACTCTTTTCTCTCTAGAGGTGTTAGCTAAGCATGGGAAACACAACTCCAATCTTGTTGTAGTCATTCAGGGCAGGGGGTAGGGTGTCCCCACTCCAGGATGCTGACTGTACTGGGTGCTTCGCTGGCCCACCACTCACTGTATGTAATTTAAAGTAATACAATTTATTAAACAAACAGCAATAAAGAATCAAATTAAAATAAAGAAAAGAGGAGAAATGTTAAAGGTAAAACACCCAACAAGTCCCCTGGCACAGGAACATCCCACACAGCATCTCTGGGGTGTAGAGGATGTTCTCAAACTGCTTTACACGCTGCAGGCCTTCTGCCCCGGCCTGGCTGCGACTGGATGATCTAGGGGGCCAGATGCAGTCTCCGGCTGTGGCCACACACCCCCAAGATCCAGGGGCAGGGCCCTTCTTCCTAGCATCAGCCCCCCTTCACTGTCTCCCAGCTGCTCACCACACCTAGTTCCAGATGGCTACAGCTCTGGCTCCCAGCCGCTTCTCTGGTTCCATGTGGCTCTTTGGGGTGCTCCTCTGGTCCTCCTGCCATGGGTCTGCACAGATTAGCTCAGCACCTTGGGCTCCTTCTCTGGCTTCCTGCACCCAGCTTCAGACAACTCTGGCTCCAGCTCTGCTCTGCTCAGCTTGACTTGGCTTTCAGCTGGTTCAGCTGCTGTGGGTCTGCTCTGCACAAATCAGCCCAGCCTTGCCCCCTTTCCTGGGTTTGATGTTAGCTGCTTAGTGCTTCCTCCTTAGCTCCACACCACACACACTCTGGCTTCCCCAGGCATGTCCAGCCTGCAGTTTCAGCTCAGGGGTGGGGTAGCACTCTCCTGGCTCCCTCATTGGCCTGTCCAGTCGGTCAAACAGGCCATCCTGGAACAGTTTCCAAAGGGATAGCCGTGTTAGTCTAGTCCAGTAAAAAAACAACAAGCAGTTGTGTGGCACTTTAAGACTAACAGATTTATTTTTTGCATGAGCTTTCGTGGGAGAAGATCCCACTTCCTCAGATGCTT
>ML681991.1:43830119-43877314 GCA_007922195.1 Podocnemis expansa
AAGATCCCACTTCCTCAGATGTGGGATCTTCTCCCACGAAAGCTCATGCAAAAAATAAATCTGTTAGTCTTAAAGTGCCACACAACTGCTTGTTGTTTTTTTCATCCTGGAACACTAACCTCTCCCACTGGCCCTGGGGCTGTTTGTTTCAGGGTCCTGCTCCCAGGCTGGAGTGGCCAATCAGAAGGTCCATTGAGTTTCAGTAAGGGGCTATCAGGCCCCTTACACTGAGTTGGATTTTATTCTGTTACTTAGGCTTTCTAATTGTAGAAAAAATACCATACTTTTTAACACAGGTGCCTACTAGAACAGTTTGCTTTTCTCTTCTCTTTTTAATTATCAGTCAAAAAATCTATGGAAAGAGTTTTAATTAAAATCTACAAAAGTTATAACTTTTGTTGCAAGCAAAGATTTTCCACTGAAAAAAGAGGCAAGTCCTAATTTGCAAAAATAACTGCAATCCCCAGATCCCAGAAATGGTGAAATAAGGGTGTTTCTAAGTTTTTTCTTTTCTTCATTGGGTCTATTGATAAAAACACAAAGGTTGCTTGCCAGTGACCGCAGTCCTTTTCATATGAATGAGTGAAGCCCAAAGAGATACTGATTCAGAGAGGAGGCATAGAGGTTGTTTGAACAATAATTAGCACCTCATTGTTAATCATAACAACTCACCTTTTTCTCAGTGCTCTCTATTGAAGGTTGATACTGTGTGTTACAAGAAGCTGCATGCAGTTCAGCAAGACACAGCCACCTCCTTCCTCTACCCTTCCTCCACATCTCCCCTGCTAGCGACCCAATGCCAGTGATGGGTCGCAACCCAAACTTTGCTGAACACTGCTCTAATAAATCAAGTCCCTTATGTTATGCTGGTGTTTATTGCTGCCTTCAGCAATCCTTTACTTTCTTTTTCTGCCCTCCTCTGGCAGAATGGCTTTCTAATGGAAGGACAATTATTTAGAATTTGAGGGAAGGAGTGCACACACCTATAGCTTCGCTGGGCACATCAGGTTGGAGGTCTCTGCAAGATATGGAAATGGATTTTCAACTTGGATTCTAAACTTCCCTTTATAGTTCTGTCGTTTTAGGGTACAGCCCAGCATTTGAGTATGGACCAGATCACAGTGAGTTTTCCAATAGCCCCATCTATCAAATGTTACTCTCACCCCTGACTCTCAGGCCCTGCACTTCCATCCCCTTAAGACCTACAACTTAGGGTACCACTTCCAGGCCAAGATAGACAGCTGACCAGAAGTAAAGAAGTGGCATGTGACCTCTCTTAGAACTCCTCCCTCCACCTTCCACCAATCTGCGTGTTCTTCACTCTTGAAGGACCACCCCTGAGAACAGATTGACCTATGGGATGAGAGTGCAGATTCCAGCGAGTGCAGGTTACCCATTAAGAAGTGGGTCATGTCACCGCCCTGAGAATTCCCACCACCCTTTTCAGCATGGGTTTCAGACCCTTCAGACTGCCCTGAGGGGGGTTTGGACTAAACAGGGGCTGGGCCGGGGTGGACTGAGCAGCACCCCTGCAGAGAGCACGTGACCACGCTTAGGATGTCCTCCCCTTCCTTCTACCGACTGGAGGTGGTTTCACCCCGCAAGCCATTCCAGATGGGAGACGTGTACCAGTCGGAATGGCTGCAGTGTGGGGGTCTTGGCCGTAACCTCCACCCAGATCCAGAGCTTGACTCTTGGCTGACTGGCAGCACTACTCCTGGAAGTCAGAGTGCCACACAGAAAACTCCATCCTGTTTCAAGAAAGTGTGTTTCAGAAAGCGTTGAAAGGTTGGGAGAAAACAAGAATTTCTTTGAACCATAGAAGAGTAGACTAGGAAGAGCTCGCAGGAGGCCTCTGGTTCAAACCTCTGCTCAAAACAGACCCAACCCAAACTAAATGAGAGTCCTCTGGCACCCTAGAGACTAACAGATTTCTTTGGGCATAAGCTTTCATGGGCTCCAACCAATGTTCCCTCTAAGACCCACCGGCAGCTGAGCAACTCCTGTTGCTCGCTGCGCTGGGCCCCCCACCCACTGCGTGGGCCCGATCCTGCCCCCCCGCCCCCCACGGGCCTGATCCTGGCGGCCCGGCCCCCTCCCCCCGCTTACCTTGCATGGCCCTGCCACAGCTCCTGGGCCAGAGAAGCACTAACGGAGCATGCTCAGATATTCTGGGCATGCTCCGTTAGAGCTTCTGTGGGCGGAAGTTTTAATAACTCTCTGCCCCACAGGAGCTGTGAGCAGGGTCTCTGGCTGCGGCCAGCAGCCTTCCCTGCGCGGGGGGGCTTGGCGGGCTGCGCAGCCACGCGGCCGCACAGCTTAAAGGGAACAGTGGCTCCAACCCACTTTGTCAGATGCCCAGACTAAATCATCCCAGCCAGGGCTTTGTCAAGTTGGCCTTAAGAAGCTTCTTTCTACATCATCCCTCACCACTTTTCTCCTCTATTCAGTATAGCAACATAGTTACCCTATATTTCTTCTTGCTTCCCTGCATATCTGTGGAAACCCTTCTTAATTCCTGTCACATCCCTTCTTGCCTGCAGCTCCATTTTGTGCTTTGGCCTGCCTCATTTCACACCTGTATGCTTAAGCAACATTTTTGTTAGTACTCCTCCGTAGTCGTCTGTCCAAGCTGCCACTTCTTATACAAGTGTATTTACATACTCTACTACTGTACCTCTTCTGATATACTAGACTATTTATATACTACAGTAGATGCCTACCCCAACATCACTTTTATTACTCTTGCCACTGAACTTTAGTCAGACACTCTCAAAAGTCTTGTTCTCTAGTTTCATACTTCACCACCCTCATACAAACTTTAGACTCTGGAGAGTAAGACAGCACTTCTTTGTATCTTTCCTTTGTGAGCAGTAAACCACAGCTGGAGTCAAATCTCTTTTTCTGCCTGTCACAGTTGACAAGCGGGAGAAGGGCTACCATGTTAAAGACTTTACACATAAATCTCTTAATAGCCATGCAGACAGATGCCAGCGTTAAGATAATGGAAAGGATCTAGCATTTTACAAACTCTGAGGTGGTATTGAAACTCTCAAACATCTTCTATGAACTCAAGTTCTGAGTGAAAGCCGATCTGACTGAGTTACTGATCACTAACACCTTTAACCCACAGGGAAATAAGTTTGGACAGTAACATTAAAACTTAGACCTACAAACTCCTAGAGATAGAAGAGTCACCACTGTATTGCACAGAGGTGGCATGGTTAAACCATGAACTCAGAGTGAGTCTGCTGTATTGATTCAAAAAGGTTTCAACCATCCCTGGTTTAGCAGAATATAGAAGCCTTTTATTTTCCTTACAATACGTATCCCACAATTTTAGGTGTTTTATTTTATTTTTTTCATCACAGAATTCTACTACACACATTTCAGCTTGTTGCTGTCCATAGATCTCTTTTCACAAAGACACAATAGCTGGTTTATCCCAAACTATTCTGATTTAAAAACACAGACACTTAAAACAAACCATCAAAACTTTTCTCTTATTTAAGGGCTACAGGGTCCTTCTAACAGATAAACAAGAGTCACAAACCCCTTTTCAATTTATTCTTATTCTTATTAACAACAGCCACAAAGATTTATATTGCATGCATGTTCCCTCAGCATTCTCAACCTGAAAACTTTCAGATTTCTTAACAATACCCTTGTTTCCAATGCAGCAGTCTCTAACTTTTTATGAGGAGCAGATGATCAATAGAACAAACTAAGCTGGCATCCTCTGGTTTGGTAATTTTCTTTCAAACACTGTCAGTGTCTCAAATGCTTTGCACAGGTCCAAGAGCTTGCCATTTCTATCCTCTGAAGTCTAAGTCACAGTCTTGATGCTCTTGATCTGGTGCATTTATGACAGCTCTCGCAGCACATACACTAGTCCACATGGCATACTTATACTTACCACAGGATAGTGGCTCAGTTAGTTCTATGCCAAGGGTTCTTCTTAATTCCACGGAGACATCATCATCAATGATTTCTAAGGGCATTGAGCAAAAACCAGGCAGATCCCATTTATATTCACTCTCCTTTACAGCCTTCTCTTGGATCTCCTGGGTTTCTAGAAAGACAACATTGGGATCTCCAGACATTTTCACAGATGAATCCGATATCCACCCCTGACACTTTTATTTATTTGAATTTATACAATGCCCAGCTTATTTCAGAACTCCATTAAGTCCCATCCTCTGATCATTACTTCTTATCCTGCTCAGAGGAGCTCTCAGCTGACCAGAAGACTTTCTCTTACGGCTGGGAAGGGACTGCAGCTGCCGGGCGTGCATGGCCGGCAGCTTTCAGTGTGCTAGGCAGTGCCAGGGGGTTGTGTGGCTGCATGGCCGCCAGCTTAGAGGGAACAGTGCTGAGCAGTTATGGATGAGGCTGACCAAGTTCCCCTCCGGTTCCCCAACCCCAAGCAGTCCCCTTCCCCGCTGCCCTCCAGCTCCTCAAGTGCATCCATAACTCTCTCAGCTGCATCATCAGCTTAGAGGGAACACTGATAATGTTTTAGAAATAAAAAGTTATAGTAAATTCAGCATGTTGTAATACATTCAATATGGTCAACAAATCTCAAAGTCTGTAATTTTGACAATTTTTTGTCAAAATTTTGAATTTATTTTGACAAATAAAGGTAGTATGGGCACAATATTTTCAAAGAAAAATGGTGTGAGATTTGGTCCTAGCTAGTGAAAAATAAGTTGAAATGCAAAACTTTTACATTTTAATTTTGATGTAAAAATGGGTTAAATAAATTGTTCCTGAAAATGTTTACCAAATTCCATTTTGTTTTTCAACCAGTTTTTTTACACAGTCTATTATTTTTGAATATTGATGTCATGCCTTTCCTCCTCACTTGTTAGAAAATTTGGGGTAAGTAACCAATCATCCTGAAAGCTAGTATAGGAAGTTATCATCTGCTTCCATGTTTCAAATAATGACCTAACAAATTCAGCTAAAAACTTCAATTATGATCCTTTGGATTCCACTATCTTCCAAAACAAACAAGGAGTCCTGTCCTAAAGACAAACAACTTTATGTATCGCATGAGTTTTCGTGGGAGAAAAATCCCACTTTGTCAGACTCTTTGATTTTCTGTTATAGTGTGACTTGATCCTATGACTTACACTTCCCTGCATTTATTTTCCTCCTATTCTGCAGCGGCATCACTGGCACTGGGCTTACAGGCCCAGAATGTCAGCGCCAGAGTCCTTGGTCTGTCACAGTGGTGGCTGCAGCGGTGGCATGACTAAAGCACATGAGCCCCTAATGTCCTTGACCAAGCCCCAGATCTTTTTCTGGGCCGGGGTGCTCCTGCCATTCTGTAGGTTCCCCCAGCATCTCACAAAGTGGAATTTTCTCCCATGAAAGCTCATGCAATAACTAATTTTTTTAGTCTTTAAAAGTGCCACAGGACTCGTTTGTTCATTTTGCTGAACTAGACTAATACATCTACCCCTTCGGAATGTCACAATATTCCATGTATTCCTGATCCATCATCATCATGCAGGGCTTTCAGTAGTGGGTGGTTCATATGAAGGGGCTTGTGTAATGGTTTGTGGGCTAGTGGATGGGAAAAGCTGTTTTGCATGCGGGCAGCACCTCCTTTAGTCATTCTTTTGCCATGGCTTTTCAAGATGTGTGAGGTCTTGCACGGACATACAATTGTATATAGAAGAAGACATTTTTAAAGGAACTGTGATACACTGCTTTAAAATTATTGCAGCAGATAAGGCATACCCAAGCTCAGTATTTCCTCTGAATGTAGGGTGAAACCCTATAGGCTGACCTCTTCTATTATGCGAATCAGAGAGAACGGAAAAGTTTCCCTAGAGGAGAGCTAAGATGACATATTGGGCCATATCACTTCCTTTAAGGGTGAAGCTCAGAGCAGGCAGGCACAGAAGACTCTACATATTTTCCCCATATGGAGTGGACCAGGGGAGAATTTGCAGAAGAACAAACTGCTGCCTCTGTACTCCCACGAAATGAGGCACTCTGGTGGGAAAGGGGATGGGAAGGAAGAGTTGCCACTGTAGGCTTTTCCCTGGCCATGTGGCATCCTTAGTCACTCTGCTGCCATTTGCTCCTCTGCCTGTGTCTGTGAAATATCCCCTCCCTAAGGTGATGGCCGGCTTCCCTGCATCCCCCTACCACCTTCCCTGCCCATAGGCTGGCTTGCCCAAATCCTGGGCACCTTCCCTGCTGACCCCTCCCCCCATGCCCTTTCCCCAGGCTTCCCGTCCCTGATTTCCAGGGATGCTCAGGGTGGGAGATTTTAAACTCCCCGGCGCAACTCCCCAAGAATGTGTCTTCCAGGTCTGCTAGGGAGCTGCCGGTCATGAGTGGCTGGCAGTGAAGCGTGCATGGGTGAGTGATGGCACAAGCAGTGTTCCCTCTAAGCTGCATGCATGCTTGTGCATGCAGCAACCCCAACTCCCCCACGCACTCCTCACTGCCGCTGGCGCAGGGCCTCAGCTGTGGCTCCTTCCAGCTGGAACACACACTCTTCTGGCCGGCAGGGAGCTGTTCCGTGGAGTTTAAAGCTCTCCTCTGAACATGCTCAGGGCTGGAGATTTTAAACTTCCTGACACAGCTTCCTGCCGCCTGGCAGCATGGTGGCAGTGAGGGACATGCTCCACGTGCAAGTGGCTCTGGGAGCCAGGGCAGTGGCCTGAGGGAGTTGGGGACCTGGGGGAAGGGGTGCCTGGGGGACTTGAGGAAGTCAGCTGGAGAGTAGACAGAGAAGGCGCCCAGCTGTGAGACTCATGGATTCCCACCCTCCTGCCACCTGCAAGGGAAAGTGCTGCGGGGGAGCAAGCAGCTTCCCCAGGACTAGGATTGCCGGACTTCCGCCAAAAGGAGGACATGTCCTCCTTTTTACCTTCATGTCCTCTGTCCTCCGGGCATTCTAAAAACAGGTGATTTTTTCCCCCCGGCATGTTACTTTTTATGAGTAGAATGTTTTTAAAACAAAACAAAACAAAAAATACACGACTTGAACCCATGAGAATGAGGCTAAGTCTTCTGTATGCAGGAAACAAAGGGGAGTGAAACATACATTTCCCCTGATTCCCAGAGACTTTTTCTAACACCAGACTTTGTGATTCAGTTGGTAAAACAACCGACTCTGAATCTGAGGCTCATGGGCTTGAGTCCTGTCTTGGATATTTTGATTTTTTTAGGCTGTTGCTCCCTACAAAAGGGCTACATTGGAGGTGGGGGGGAAGGAAACCCTAATAAAATGAAGGAAAATAAAGTATACTGTAAATAAAATTACTAACAAGGACCAATTAGGGAAAGCAAATAAAGGGGCAAATTTGAATTGGTTAGAAAAAAGATAGGACTTTTTTTTAATTGTAAAATGGGCTGCTGTGGAAAATGAAAAAGCAGCAAGTCAATTTTTTTTAACTTTATAGGTGTTTTTCAAATTTCTATTTGCAAATTTAGGTTTTTAAACTTCTTTTAGTCTCATGAACATTAATGAAAGGGTCGTGAAAAATTTTAATTTATTGAAAAAATCAATGTTCAGTAAAATAAGACATTTTGGTAATTTTTTTTATTTTAAAATAATTTAAAAAAAACACATGACTTTGCGCTTTTTAAATGCTGCATTCATTATCTGTTACCATTTTCCATAACACAATATGGTAATGACAGCACTGTTCCCTCTAAGCTGATGATGCAGCTGGGCAAGTTATCGATATGTTTCAGTGGCCAGCAGCCAGCAGGGAAGGGCCCGTTATAGATCAAGGAACTTGCTCATTTGCATCCATAAGTTGCTCAGCTGCATCATCACCTTAGAGCAGTGGTTCCCAACCATTTTCAGCCTGGGGACCCCTTGTTAACAAAACAAAACAAAACAAAACAAAACTTTGCACCCCTAGCTGATTCAGTCATCTGGCTTGCGCAGACAGACTCTGGCCCACACCACTCTGGCAGCACTGCTGGGACAGCTGGTGAGCAGCACTGCTGCCACCATGGCCCCTATCACTAGGGAGCTGAACCGCAGTGGCTATGACCCCCGCTCTGTCCCCTCCTAGGGAGCTGCCATGGTCCCATCCCCCTGCGAGGATCTGGCCACAGGCAGGGAAAGGCAGCTCTGGCAGGGAGCATCAGGGCTGTAGCTGGACTCTGGCCCCTGTAGGGAGAGGCTCCCAGGACCCCCTGCAACATGTCTGTGGACCCCTGGGGTTCCCCAGACCCCAGTTTGGGAACCACCACCTTAGAGGGAACATTGGGAACATTAGCACTGCTCTCACTTAAATGCTGTTCTTGATTTAGTTCTTAAGCACGTTCTGTTGCCTGATTTCTGGGGGTTTTTTTTGTCATTTGAATGGAATTATATGCTTGCCAATGGATCTGATCAGAACATAGAGAGGTTCTTGTCTGTAATCAGAGAGTTTCTACAAGAAGCCCCAGAATGCATGACAGGAATGCTCACTGAATTTTTATTAAATGCACACTGAGGACAAAGTTTCTGGCAGACACAAACAAAAGGAAGCTTAAGGCAGAAGTAGTTAATGATAACACCCTAGCAACATGGCTTGCTTTTTATATCCTATGGTTGCAGGCACCACTTCCTGGAGCAAAAAAAAAGACATGTGTGAAAGTGTTTGCCCTTTATGGGGCAAAGCTGAGCTCAGGCACACCATAGAGGCAAACCTTTTTCCCTTATTGCAGGTGTTGGCAACCCACAAGATAAGACCCATTTTTAAAAATTATTTCAATAAGCAAGTGTTTTGAGAGCTGCAATGGGTATAGCCTCATGGTGGTGGTGGCTGAATAAGGGCAACTTCCACTAGGTCCCTGGTGGCAGAGGGGAGTCCAGAACCAAGAGCAGGCTGCCCTGCAGGGTCCCCCTGGTGGCAGGGGGGGGGAGCGCAAGCCTAGCATGGACCATCTGCAGAACTCCCTGGCAGCAGGAGGAGGTCCTGGAGCCTATAGCTGCAAGAGGGCAGTCAAAGAGTTGCATGTGACTCCAGAGCCAGAGGTTACAGATCCCTGCATTATGGAAATTTCCTTTCTTTTCTAGCATTTCAAGAAAAATACAAAAGCAAACAAAACCCCAATGCATAGTGTGACCATATTTTCCAAAGGGAAAATGGGATATGGTATGGGTGGATAGTCGTTCCCTTCCCACCCATGTGCGGTGAGCCCAAACCCTGCCCCCTGGCATCATTGCTTGCCCAAGCCTTGCCTCTCCCCCTACGTGGGACTGGCATTGTCATTCATACACATGCCTCAGACCCCCTGCATGTTCTGCACTCCATTTTTTTGGATAAAAGTGGTCATTTGTCCCCAAGGCTGGCTCTACTGTGATACAAGAGACAGACATGGCTTCAGGTAACAGTTCTTAGGGGCGCCCAGCCCCCCTGAAGATCAAGCTGGCTCCTGCCTCTTCAACTCTTTCCTAGCAGCTCAGGCACCATTAGTCAACCTGCAGCTTAAGTCATGTAGGCAGAGTGCACTTTAAATCCCTCTCCAGGCAGACACTGGAGATTTATAAACTTTGGAAAACCATTTTCAACCTCCATGAATGAGATGGGGGGGCGCCAAATCAAAATTTGGCTTGGGGTGCCACAACCCCTTGAGCCGAGCCTGTTTGTCCCACTGATCAGGTTGGCAAGAGCAAACAGGACAAATGTGCTTCTTTGCCAGAAAAGCGGGGGATGTCTGGGACAGGACTTAATAAAGAGACTGTCCCAGCCAAAATGGGATGGGTGGTCACTCAATAATGCAACAAACAAGACATTTAATACACCTTTTCAAGAAGGTACTCAAGATGTATGACTAATTAGTACATCAGCGAAAGCACTCATATGCTTAAAGCGGAGCTCCAATGACCAACAAGCTCAGTAAATAGGAATAGAAACACTCACATCTGCTTTATGCTTTGGATGTGTGTTTTTCTTCGGGCTTCTGAGTTTTTTAACATAGGAGAGATGCAATGTAGGATCATGGGAAAAGCTGGACAGAATTCTTTAAAACTTCCATGAAAAAGACAAAAGGCAGCTGACAAACCATTTCAATGGAAAGTTTTGCCTGGCTCTAAGAACCAGTATATGTTAGTTACAAAAGGAACATATTGTTCTGAGCAGAACAAGTCTGGGCTGTCCTTTACCTTCGTGCATCAAAACGTGTTGCCAATAGAGAAAGACACCCCTCCTCAAGGTCAATGCTATTGTCCTGTCTGGTACAGGAGCTGACTGTGTCAGGTGGCAAGGAACAGGACCAAGAGCAACTGAGGTAGCTTTTCAGTTGAAGTAAATGCCTCTGAGTTCTATGGTTGCAGCAGGGAGTTGATGGGAGCCAGGGAGAACCGGGTGGGAATAGGAGGAATAGGGCTATGTCTACACATACATCGTTATTTCGAAATAAGGATTTCGAAATGAGTTATTTCAAAATAAAGTCCTTATTTTGAAATAAGTTAATTCGAATTTTTAAAAATGTTAATTTGAATTAAGGGAAAGCCTGCAATCCAAACGGCTGTTATTTCGAAATGGTTATTTTGAAATAAAGCTGTTTGGACCTGTTGTTTCGAAACAACAGGTTTAATCGATGTTATTTCGAAATATCCATTTCGAAATGATGGCCGTTTTGAAAACATCGGGTTTAACTTTTTCGAAACAACAATTCTTATTTTGAAAGGACGGGATCGTGTGGACTAAATTTCTTTTATTTTGAAAAAACGAGTGTTATTTTGAAAGAAAAGTGCCGTGTAGACATACCCTAGAACTTCCACATGGGCATCTGAGCATCTGATGGCCCCACTGAGGCTGAGTCTGGTATTAAATGGTAAAGCTGGGCCACAGAGATTGGAACCAAAGGGAAAGCTCCAGAGACAGGGCCTGGATCTGCCGGCTTTACAAGGAGGACCTTGCTACACCAGTTAATTCTAGTAGGTACAACCAACCTACCCCCTTTGCTGAAAGTAGGATAATAAAATTTGTGAAGTTCCAAGATACTAATAACCCCTCTCTCATCAGCAGATCTCCAACCACTTTACAAAGCAAGTCAGTAGCATGATCCCCATTCAGAGATAGGGAAACTGAGGTACAGGATGGTGATGTGACATGCTGAAGCAGACCAGTGGAATCAGGAATAAAACTCAGGTCTTCCAAAGTCAGAGGGTTTTTGAGTTAGCCAGAGAAGTGGACTCTGTTGCTTATAAGTGGAAAAGAAATAACTTTCTCCTGGGATGTCTAAGCTGACACTCCAAAAAGAATAGCAAACAAGGAGTTCTATGGCATTTAAAGACTAACAAATTTAATCATCACATGAGCTTTCATGGGAGAAAATCCTTCTTACATGGCTACACCTTTGGAACTTGGCAACATCCGAAAAGAATGACACTGGTTATTACAGTAAGGAGTTAGAGTGAGCGGTTTGTCCTTTGTGTGGTATCCTACCAGATCAATAGTTATCAAGTCGAATTCTTCCCTGCCCTAGAAGAAGCAGTGACTTTCCCTAATCTTTTTGTATATCAAGATGGCTCTAAGCCAGTCGTTCTCCACCAAGTGTACATGTACCCCTGGGGGTATGCAAAGGTCTTCCAAGAGGTACATCAACTCATTCATATGGTTTCCTTATTTCATAGTAGGCTATCTAAAAAGCAGTAGTGAAGTCAGTACAAACTAAAATGTTATACAGATAGTGACTTGTTTATATTGTTCTATACCAAGGGTGGCCAAACTTATGCAACTAAAGAGCCACACAAGTTGATTACGAAATCTTCGAGAGCTGCGGCAGGGCAGGGCCAAAACTAGGGGTTCTTGTGCCCCGGGCAAGCAGTCCCAAAGGCGTTCCTCCCCCGGTCCCAATCCAGGACCCATCTATATAGTGGTAGGGCGAGGGATTGTGGTCCTTACCACCTGCGGCCAGCGCTGGCAATGGGGGTCCCTACCCTACCACCACAGGGACAGAGGACCCCCTTGCCACCTCTGGCCCTGGCCAGCAGGGAACCAATCCCCACTTCTGCCTCTGGCCATGGCAGGGGGAAGGGATCACCCCTGCTGCATCTGGCCGCAGCAGGAGGAAGCAATCCCCTGCCACAGCCAGAACAAGCAGGGGAGATTGCTTCCCTGCCGCAGCCAGAGCCAGAGCCAGAAACTGGGTCCCTACCCTGCCCCGATGGGGAGAAGGGACCCCCCGCTGCCAGCTCTGGCCATGGCAGGGAAGCAATCCCCCTTAGCGGGTCCTGCCGCAGCAGGGGGAAGCGATTGCTCCGGCTGTGGCAGGGCAGCAATCCCCCCTGCCAGCTCTGGCCATGGCAGGAGGAAGTGATCCCCCCTGCCAGTTCTGGCCATGGCAGGAGGAAGTGATCCCCCCGCTCATGGCGGGGGAAGAAAACAAACTCCCGCCTGGCTAGGGTTTCCAGACGTCCAGCAAAAGGAGGACATGTCCTCCTTTTTGCCTGGCTGTCCTCTGTCCTCCAGGCATTTCGAAACAAGCCAGTTTTGTCCAGCTTTTTGCTGGACACTGGGGCAGCAGTCACAAAATAGACACAGGCTGGTGCCTGCCAGCTCAGGGGACTGCAGTGGCCAGAAGCAAGCCGGACAATCCCTCCCCTCCCTTCCCTTCCCAGCACCTGGCCTGGGAAAGTCCCACCCCTACCCCCCGCTGGTGCCATTTAGCCTCCAGGCCCAGGCAGGCTGCCCAGCTGAGAGTTCCTGCTGTTGGTCCCTTGCTGCCCCTAACCTTGAACTGCCTGTGTAACAAGGTTGTTCTGCTAGCTGCCCTGGCTTCCTTGCTGTCTGTGTGGTAAGTATGGTACACCTGTGACCTGTCTGACTCTTGAGAGCTAATGAAGTACCAAGGCTGCAGCCACGTACATTCTGAGATTGCGGTGCAAACATGTCCTGGGCTATGGCAAAAGAACCAAGGAGTCCAGTGGCACTTAAAGACTAACAAATTTATTTATCACATGAGCTTTTGTGGGAGAAAATCCCACTTTGTCAGACACTTTGAAGATGGGGGAACTTACAGAATGGGAGGAAAATAAAAACAGGGGAGTGTAAGACATGGCCAGGGTCACTCATGGGTTTGAGCCCTGTATTGTGGGCTTTGATTTTTGGCCTGTTGCTCCTTACAAAAGGGCTAAATTGGGGGGGAAAATAGAGCAAACACTAATAAAATGAAGGAAAATAAATTATACCATGAATAAAATTACTAACAGGGACCAGTTAAGTGAAACAAACAAAGGGGCATATTTGAACTGGCTAGAAACAATTTAGGACAGTTTTTTTAAAATTGTAAAATGGGCTGCTGTGGAAAATGAAAAACGGAGGCAAGTTAATTGTGGTTTGTTGTTTTACTTTTAAGGTGTTTTTCAAGTTTATATTTGCAAATTTAGTTATTTAACTTTTTTTAGTCTCATGAACACTAATGAAAGGGTCATGAAAAACTTTCATTTACTGAAAAAAAATCCAGTTTTCAGTAAAAGAAAACATTTTGGTAATTGTTTTAAAAATAACTTTAAAAACACATGACTTTGTGCAGTTTTAATGCTGTATTCATTAATCATTACCCATTTTCCATGACATAATATGGTAACGACAGTCACAGTAATACTACATTTTCTCCATGTGTCCTCCAATGTCCTCTTTTTTGTACTTCCCTGTCCTCCTTTCCATGCTTTGCTATCTGGTAAAACCTATGCCCAGCTCTGGCCGCAGCTGGGGAAAAGAACAAACCCCTGCCCGGCTCTGGCTGCGGTGAGGGAACAAGGATATCCCCAGCTGGCTCTGGCTGTAGCAGGGAAGAGGAACAGGGCTTTGTTTTTGAATTCTTTGGGAGCTGCACTTTTACCTTTGCAGAGCCGCATGTGGCTCACAAGCTGCAGTTTGGCCACGTTTGTTCTATACACTGAAACATAGGTACAATATTTACATTCCAATTGATTTATTTTATAATTATATGATAAGAGCATTTAGGCAAATTTTCAGTACTAGTGTGATGTGATACTTTTGTATTTTTATATCTAACTTCTGTAAGCAAGGAGGTTTTAAGTGAAGTGAAACTTGTCTTGTACACAAGACAAATCAGACTCCTGAAAGGGAGAAAGTAGGCTGGAAAAGTTGAGAGCCACTGATTTAAGCCAGTGGTTCTCAAGGTTTTTTGTGTTGCAGCATGGTTAGTGATATGCACAACCACGCATGACCCAGTGTCCCCTGCTACAAAGCGCCCTGCTGGAAAGCTGCTGCCTCACTCCAGCTTCTCACAGGGGCCAGCTCCTACTAACACATTTAGCCGTGTGTTGTGACACACAGTGGTTGAGAACTGCTGATCTAAGCAATCCAATCCTGAGTCCATCCAATCTCTGCTACATACAGATCCCAAAACAGATGAACAGACCTGAACTCTCAAACCATACTTGCATGTTTTATTTTAATCAATGGGACTAACCACTTAGAATCATAGAATCATAGAAACTGGAAGGGACCGTGACAGGTCATCGAGTCCAGTTCCCTCATGGCAGGAGCAAGTACCCCCATTAAACAAGCCCTGACAGGTGCCTAGCTAAATTGCTCTTAAAAACCTCCAATGTAGGAGATTCCACAACCTGCTGAGTTAACTTATTCCAGTGTTTAATCACCCTGACAGTTTGGAATTTTTTCCTTTTGTCTAGGCTGGACCTCCCTTGCTGTAATTTAAGCCCGTTGCTTCTTGCCCTGTCATCTGTGATTAAGGAGAATAAGTTTTCTCCTTCCTCCTCATAACGACCTTTTAGGTATTTGAACACTGTTCTCGTGTCCTCCCCCCAGTCTCCTTTTTTCTAGACTAAACAAACCCAGCTCTTTCAATTTCCCCTCATAAGTCAAATGTTCCAGGCCTTTAATCATTTTTGTTGCCCTTCTCTGGACTTTCTCCAGTTTCTCCACATCCTTTTTGAAATGAGGTGCCCATATTATGGTGCTCCTCAGGGCAATAAGGAGCAAATGAAATGAGTACAGATGCAGCTATGGCAAGAGTTTAGGAAGGCATCCAGTCTAGAGACCCAGAAAAACCCAAGATCCTTGCTCATTCTCTGATTCCTTGCTGAGATTCTGAAGGTATGGAAGGGAAATTTGCGAGGTGAGTGAGGCATATAAGAATTATGTCATATCCTTTAAAAACATTTGTGAACCTTCTTGTGGTTCTCATGGGCTAGGTTTCAGAAGCCCCAGGGACCCTGTCAGAACACTATTGTATATCAGTGATTTGGAGTGACATGGTATGTGTGTTTAGTACATGGAGTTATTTGTACTACACCATGCCCATGTCATTCCTTCATACTATAAATTTTAGGTAAAGAGCAAAGACAACAGGAGGAAAGCATGTCTTCTTCATCAGAATGGTTAAAATCAAAGCAGAACCCAGGTACCTTTCTCCAGCTGTCCAATGTCCTGCCCTTCTGCACACCCAGTGCAAATTCCCCTTAAGATTCTCAGTAGGTGTAGCCGTGTTAGTCTGTGTATGGCAAAAACAACGAGAGTCCTGTGGCAGCTTACTGACTAACAGATTTCTTTGGGCATAAGCTTTCATGGGCTCCAACCTACTTCGTCAGACACATCTGTTAGTCTATAAGGTGCCACAAGACTCTCATTAATTTTTCCTTGAGATTCTGTGTTTCAAGTAGCTTGATCTCATTCCTGAGGGGTGTGGAAGAAAGAAAAGGGGGGAAAGGTAAGAGGAATCCCTGATATCAGTCATTCTGGTACCCTACCTAATTGCCCTTATCACTGAATTATCACCTCTGTAAGCTAAGCTTCAGCATTTTGGACCCAAACTGCTGAGTGCTTGTTTTCGTAACTGGTGCAAAGAAGGAACAAAATGAGGAAACCAGATAAAGCAGGGTGTTGGGTATTTGTGCCTCGCCTACTTGCCTGAATTGGCATATTGTCAATTTCAAAAGGATAGCGGTGTTAGTCTAGTCCAGTAAAAAAACAACAAGGAGTTGTGTGGCACTTTAAGACTAACAGATTTATTTTTTGCATGAGCTTTCGTGGGAGAAGATCCCACTTCCACCCATCTCATTAGTTGCCAAAATAAAAGAGCTAGACTATTAGGGGTTAGTTTAGCCAGTCTGGGCTGCAGGAGCTTCGCTACCCGGGGGAAAGACCCAGGGCTGGGCCCTAACCCCTGGCCACGGGCCCTGCCTCCTATGGCCCCAACTCAGCCTCAGGCTCCTGCCACCACCAGCCTGGCCCTGGATCCCTGGCTGAGGATGGGATCAAGCGAGGCGGGTCTGAATGAGCTCTTCCTGCCAAGCTGGCTGTGGTGATGGGAACAGGAATCAGGGTCAGACTGTATTCACAGAGGCTCACTTACCTGACTCAGAGTGAACTAAGGAGGTTGTGCCCAGGTGCCTAAGTGCTCCCATTGGTACTTTTGACCTCTACTTCTTGGTGCTCTCAATTTTCCAGTAGAGTTCAGCATAAAGTGTATGGCGCATCAGCATGTTTAGGTTTTAGCCTGAGCTCATTGTCTGCAATTCTGACTGAGTACCTTGAAGAGACGGGAGCTGGTCCCTATCAGCACAGACAAATCAGAGATCCCTTTATGGCTGGGGATATGACGGCAGCAGTGTCCACCTCTTCCCTCACCCTGGCAATCTCCTCTGGAAGTTCCAGGTGCACTATGAAATCCCCTTGGTGGGGGTTTCATCCATGCTGAGGCCACACGGGCCAAAGCACTGTCAGTGACTCTATATGCAGGTGCCTAAGCATTTGTTAATAAAATGACTGAAATGTAATAGTTACTTGAGATGCAGTGCCAGGAACTGCTCTGCAGTCTGCCCCTTTGATCAGGACCGTCCTTAAGGGGGGGCAGAAGGGGCAACCGCGCTAGGCCCCGTGCTTTGGGGGGGGGCCTCGCGCTTTTGGGGGATCCCACACAGCCAGCTGGAGTAAGGAAGCAGGGAGCTTCTTCAAACTGTGGGACTAGGGAGCAGCTCTGGCTGGTCAGGGAAGGGGGAAAGGAATTCAGACAGGCAGTGTTTGGTTACAGTAACTCTGGACTTAAGTAACTAACTTCCCACAACTGCTTTCTGAGGGGAAGAGAAAGGGCAAGTGTTGAGATAAAACTTATGGAGCCAGCCTCAGTCAAGCAAACAGGGGCAAAGGCAGGAGAATGTCACATCCCCAACCTTTACAAAACAGGATCTTTTCTTTGAATTTACATCAGCATCTCCAGAAAGTGTTTGAAATATTAAAGAACTTTTTTCCTTCTACATTTAACAGGAGTTTTCAGACTTCAGGAATGTCTTTTTGAGCAAACTTCTCTGTGCAGATAATGATCTATTATACCTGAGAGAGAAGACCCCAGGCTAGCACTTATATGGAAATACTGGGTTTTTAGGGTTAATGGCCATCAATCAACACATTAAAGAAGTTTTTTTGTCCTTCCTTTTGCATTGTAAGTATGCCCCTTTGTCATTGATTGCAGTCAGACCACCAGTTCCAAAGCATGGCAAAGAGGAAAGCAGCTATTACAGATACACACCATGTTGACAAGTTCCAAAGGGGTGGCCGTGTGGGTCTAGTTTAGCGAAACAAACAAGGAATCCTGTGGCACTTTTAAAGACTAACAAATGTATTTATCTGTTAGCTTTTAAAAGTGCCACAAGACTCCTTGTTTGTTTTACATCAGGGTATTTGAGAGGAGGTCAAAGGTCCCTTGTTTCTTCTTCTCATCCTCAAACAGTACCTGAGTTTCATTACTTAGATCACCTGAAAAGCAATGATGAATGTATAAATATATATATTAAAATAAGATGGAAAAGGAGAGAGTCAGGAGGCATAAAGGAAATAACATACATTAGATAATTGGAATCTAGTGCTTTAAGGTGAGAGAGGACCTGGATTTATTTCTTGATATCATCCAAAAATAGCATCTCTCTCTCTCTCTCTCCCTCTGAATTTTCAATTTAATAAAAATTTGATCTAAGAAAAATTATTAACTTGTAAAATTGTGTGCCCAGGTTGAACAGAAAACCAGAACCACAAAGAAGGGTACCTCCAGATGCTCCTGTCCATTTGGCTGTGAGGTTGATGAAACATCACCATGACACATTCAGTATTGTCTATGCCAAACATCAAAAAATAGTCACAAGTCTGGCTTAAAGATGTAATTAAAACTCACTTAAAAATAAAGAGATATTTACAGAAAGAAAGAAAGAAATGGGAGGGAGCTATTTTCTCTGACTTCTGGGTTTTGAGCCTTTAGGATAAAGTCCAGTCATGCTTTTCTGCCTCCCTCTGCAACATTTTAGCCTGAGGACCAGAAATTTATGATTTTATTAAAGAAAAGTTATGACACTGCTAGGGTTCCCTCTAAGCTGATGATGCAGCTGAACAAGTTATGGGTGCATTTGTGGAGCCACTGGGCAGCAGGGAAGAAGCCAGTTGGGGCCTGGAGAACCAGCAGGGAACTTGCTCAGCTGCATCATCAGCTTAGAGGGAACATTGCGCAAAGTTTAAAATGGGGGGGCCCTGCACAAACTGATTTGCCCTGGGCCCCGCTCCCCCCTAGAGACAGCCCTGCCTTCAATCCTCACCAGGACCTCTGCTCAAGGCCCTATTGGCTCTGGTGGGATCTCAGCTGGACAGTCTTCTCCAGGGGAGCTTTTACGTTCTATGGGCATAGGTAGCCCCCTTCCCAAAACTCTTTGCAGTTTCTCAACCTTTCCTCAGATTTCCATACACCAGGGAAGAGTTATCTTCATTACAACACTTAGCAGCATGTTGTCCATCCTTCCCCCACGCAGTGGAGTTCCTGGCACTCTGCACAAGCTGTGTGTGTGCCCAGAACTGCCTCAAATATTCTCAGTTCAGCCCTGGCAGCAGCATAGGCTCACGCCCCCCCCCCCCCCCCCCCGTGCACGTAGCCAGGGCAGGAAGAGAGGGGGAGGGAAATTGAAATCTTTCTCTCCCGCACAGGCTGCATCTGCAGAGGTTGTGACAGCTCTGAGGCCTGGGTGGACCCCACTAGGTAAGGGGGAGAAAGGGGTGGGCAGCCCTGAGCCTGAGTGGGGGGGTGAGGCTGGCGATCCTGAGAGGCAGGCAGGGCTTTTAGCAAGGGTTTGGACCAAATGACCTAATGAGATCCTTTCCAGCCCTGATATTCTATGATTATATGACCCTGGGACTCTGTGGGAGCAGAGGACTGGAGCTGGGCTGTGGCCAAAGGGGGGCCAGGGCCAGCTTTTTGCCCTAGCCTGTCCCTAACGGGTGAGTTGCCAGTGCCAATCGGAGCTGTGCTTTGGCCACACTATATAGGTGGTGCTGACCCTGCCCCCCCCCGCCCCCCCGGTCCATTCTCTCTGCTAACTTCTTGAAGAAGGATGCTTACAGGTAAATAACCCTCTGTTCTTCTTTGAGTGCAGCTCACATCTGTTTTGAATTGGGTGACTTTCAAGCCTTGTGTAAGATGGTGGGTGGAGTTATGGTTTCCCTGCCTGCAGTACTGCTTTACTGAAGGCTGCATCATCCCTTGCTTGTTGGACGATGGCATAGTGTGATGCAAAAGTACAGATTAAGGACCAGGTGGCTGCCCTCCAGATTTCTTGGCTGGGCACTTGCTCAGGAAAGGTGGTCAATGAGGCTTGAACCCTGGTCAGGTGTGCCTTGACCTTCCCCAGAACAGGAACCTTCACCCAGCAGTAATAGTCCTTGATGCAGTTCATTATCGAGGATGAGCTATGCATGCAGTCAGTGATTGCAGCGAAGAGCTGGGTTGACCTGCGAAAGGGTCTAGTCTGCTTAATGTAGATGGCCAATCCCCTTCTAACATCAAGGGTATGCCAACTCCTCTGGCTCTCCATCAAGTGTGGACCAGGGAAGAACACTAGGAGGAAAATGTCCTGATTCACATAAAAGGATGAGACCACCTTTCGCAAGAAAGCCAAGTGAGGATAGACCTGAACCTTGTCCTTGTGGAACACCATATACAGTGGCTCCAGGAACAGAACCTTTAGCTCTTACTCTCCTTGCTAAGGTAATGGCCATTGGGAATGCTACCTTCTTTGACAGGACCAGGAGGGAGCATGAGTCCATGGGCTCAAAGGGTGGGTTTGTAAGCCTATTGAGAACCAGGGTCAAGTCTTACTCAGGACTGGGTCACACATTTGCGGGTGGAGCCTCTCCACCCCTTCAAGAAATCTGGATATCATAGGGTGCAAGAAGGGGGTGACCCCTTGGAAGGAGTAATGGAAGGCCGAGATTGTTGCCAGGTGGACCTTGTGGGAAGCCAATGCTAGTCCATCCCTTTTTAGATAAAGGAGGTACTCAAGTATAGTTTGGATAAGGGAGGACTCTGGAGCACCCCTTTTGCTGCTGCCCATAGGGAGAAATATTTCCTTGTAAGTCGAATGTGTGGATGGTTTCCTGCTCTCAGTCAGAACCTGCTGCACCTCCCTGGAGCAGGATCTCTCAGCAGAGCTCAGCCACGGATCTTCCATGTCCTCAAGTAAAGAGAAGCCTGGTCCGGGTGCCAGACACGTCCTGAGTCAACAGATCTGCCCGGGGTGGCAGTATTTTGGGAGGGGCTACTGAGAGGTTGAGGAGCAAACTGAACCAAAGCTAGTGAGGTCAGGCCAGGGCTATCATGATCACCTTTGCTCCTTCTCTCTTGATCTTCAGCAAGACCCTGTGCATCAGGGGAATTGCAAAGAAGGCAAAGAGAAGGGGCCCCTTCCAGTTATCAGGAAAGCAACTGACAGTGATTCCCTCTCCTTGCCCCTCAGGGAGCAGAACAGGTCAAACTTGCAATTTGAGCATGTCACGAAGAGGTCTATGTTGGGAACACCCCAATCCGGGAAGAGTTGTCCCACCACCTCTGGGTTTAGGGATCACTCGTGTTGTGGGAGGAATCATATGCTGAGCTTCTCCACCTGGTTGTTGTTCACCCTGGTAGGTGAGCTGCCATCAGGTTGAAGTTGTTCTCTAAAGCCATTTCACACAGATGGACTGCCTATTCACACAGGGTGGATGAAAAGGCTCTCCCCACCCCTGGCTGCTGAGGTAGAATATTGCCGCCATATTGTCCGTGAGGACTTGCACGTCTTTCTCTTGATTTTGTCTAGGTCGGAAGACCCTGCAGGCCAGGTGGATCACTCTTAGCTCCCTTACATTTATGTGTAGGAGAGTCTCTTCTGCCGACCACCTCACCTGGGTGGAGAGTCTGCTGCTGATATGGGCCCCCCACTGCAGGTCTGAGGCATCCATTATCAGTGTTACTGATTGGTCCTGGATCTGGAAGGGGTCCCCAATCAGGACAAAGTCTGGACTCTGCCAGGTTGTGAGGGCCTTTAGGACTTCCCTTGGGACTGCGACCATCCAGTCCAGTGTGTGGCTCTGTCAGTGGTACACCCTCACCAGCCAGGACTGGAGCAGCCTCATGTGAAGGCAGACCGTTCTTATCACATACATGGAGATTGCCATGTGGCCCAGCAGCCAAAAGCAGTGCCTCAGTGTGGTTGGCGGAGCAGTGCAGGTCTGAAATGATAGGAGACTTTGACTGAAACTTGGAGAGTGGGAAGGATCCCCTGGCCTACCTTGAGTCCAGGTGGGTCCCAATAAACTCCATTTCCCGTGTGAAAGTCAGTTTTGACTTTTCCAGGTTTGGGATGAGGCTTAACCTGTCGCATAGGTGTCAGGTGACAAGGATGCTGTGGAGGACCTGGCCCTTGGGCCTGCCCCTGATGAGCCAGTTGTCTAGGTAGGAGGAGATTTGTAACAGCGCTTTCACTGCTTTGAATGCCTCTGGCATGGATGGGGCCAGGATGGCCTGGGTTTTTGGACCCTTAGGCAGGGAAGAACCTTGCATCCATGCAGGGGATCCAGAACTGTGCTGGGGACGAGCCTCTTCTCCTGACGCCCAAATCTTGTGCATGGGCTCCCTTTCCTTCTCCCACCAACGACTGGTGCTAGGGAGGCACAGGTGCCAATTGTGTTCTCTGCTCCAAGGATCCTGGTACAGGCGGAGCACAGGCTGGTGCTGAGGTGGGATGGAGGGCCATTTCCATGGCCATGTTCCGAAGGCAGCTTTCATGGGTCTTTGGCTTGAAAGACTGACAAATATGGCACTTGTTGGTCCTGTGACCCTCCCTTAGGCTCTTCAGGCACTTCTTATGTGGGTTGCTGACTGAGAAGGCCTTGCTGCAGGACACGCAGGGTTTGAAGCTAGGCATGGTCAAGCCAGTGCTGACCTCCACGTGTACTCTCAGTGCAGCTTCCATGGTGAAGATTCTGATGAAATCTTTCCTAAATGCAGTCTGAAGACCAGGGATTCTTTTAAGATGATTGTAAATTGATTTAAAGTCAGGAAAAACAACAGGAAAAGAAGTGCTTGCAGGTATGCAAGATCAAGTAGTTCGAAGACTGTCACTTGTGTGGAAAGAAGGGATTGGGGGGGGCCAGAGTGAGCACCACCTATATACTGCGGCCAAAGCACAGGACCGAGGGGGCGTTGGTGACTGATCCTACAGGGAGAGGCCAGGGCAAAAAGCTTTTGGATGACCGTGCACAGAGGCCCATAAACACCTAATTCAGAATGGATGTGAGCAGCACTCAATGAAGAACAGAAATTTGTCCTCCCTTTGCTCAGGTGGGATCTGTGTCTCAAAAGGCTGACTTCTCCCTCACCACAGTCATGGACTACTTAGGCCTGGAAATCTTATCTCGGTAATGGTACTATGTAGCTCAACGGTACATTCTGTCAGATGCTGGGCAAATTCTCAGGTGCTGCTCACCATTAGTACACTGGCTGGTTTAGGTGGTTGAGTATCCCACAACTCACAGGCAGCCTGACTTTCTTCCTCCTCTCTGACTTCTTTTATCAGTTGGGAGTAACTCAGGGGACTTCCCTGTCATCCCTTAACCAGAGATGAAGTAAAATCAGGTCCTGATATTGAGTTCATCTTACAATTTGAGCCAGTGAGCTCTGAACAATCTGATCAGTAGTCAGGAGTGCCGCTGCCCTGGGAAAAGACCAGGGGCCTGGACCCTGACCTTGGCCCCAGGACTTGCCCCCTGGCTCTGATTTGGCACCCCGGGCCTGATCCATTCTTGGGGCCCCGCTGCCAGTCCAGCCGTGGATAGCTAGCCGGGGACGGGGCTGGGCAAGGCAGCGGACACTGTGGGCAGCCCAGCCCAGATTGCCTGCAGCAGTGACTGCCTCTCTTGGCCAGGGATCTGGGAGAGGCAAAACCCGTGCCAGGATCTCGGGGCACTGTTGCTGGGACTTGGGGTATGTGCACCATGTGCCAGGGGCCAGCGATGCCTCCGTCAGAAGTCACTGCTTTCCTCCTGACAGCTCTCTGAAAATGCAACCTTTCTGCCAGTCAGGGTTGGCAGCAGCAAGGGCCAGGGTCAAAATCTAGTTCTCAACCATTTTGGCTTGCATGCCACAAATAGCATTTTTAGAACCAGGCAGGGCCACCACTCTCTGCCACCAGGGCCCCTCCCTGCTGCAGTCAGATGACAGGAGTTCAGCGAGGATGCAGGAAACCACATGTGTCCTGTAGCCCTGTGTGCTCCACTTGGATCCTTAGCCAAAGGCTCCCTTTTGCAGCCAGGGAGATGGAAAATCAGTGATCCCTTTCTTCTAGCTCCAGCAGGAACCTGAGCAATTATGCACCTAAGCAAAGAGCTTTGCTGTGCAACCTGCTACAGCCAGGAGGGAGGGGAGCAATGGTCTCCCAGCAAGGAGCCTGCACCAGTCTTTTAGCCCTGCAGAAACACATTCCATATGGGTCTTTAGGAGGTGGCTTCTTTCTTCAGCCAGCAGAAGGGGAGCCATGAGCCACTTTGAAAGACCCCAGGCTATGCAGGCCCCCAGTTACAAGTTGGGAATCGTTGATCTAGGGCGTCCTTTCAATAAAACAGAAAACCAGCTCAAGCTCCCACCCAACCACATAGGAAATTACACACCAACCCTCTGGGCCTCTCCAAAAGAGAGTACCGCCCCTCGTGCAAGCACAGAGTCTTACTATAGAAAGAAAACTTCATAATGAAAGAGGAGAATTAAGTCAGCATTAGTCCGGGGAAAAAGCACAAACAGGATTCATCAGCAACTCTCACCACAGAGTATTGGGCAATGAGTATGCTTTGCTTTTCCTTTCTTTCTCCACCCCATCCTTGGTAACCAATGAGCCAGAGTGGTGCATCTGAGTGACTTCACCTTCCACTGCAGCAGGCAGTGGGAGGAGGAGGTAGAAGGTGCTTTGCTTGCCCCCTGTCACCATCATTACCATGTCAGCAGCCCTTATTGCTACACAGGCTGCTCTGTGCCAGCCCACCAACTGCCCTCCACTGGCCATCTTGCCACACACCATCACCTTCTGCTGTCACCTGCTTCTCCACTATGGTCTGGTCTCCACCCAGCATTGATTGTCAGCTTTCTGTGATTTCAGCTCTCTGAGGTTGTCATTGCTTCCTGGGGCACCCGTAATGCGGCAGCAGGCAGGAGCGCTGTCCCACAAAAGATGGGTTCACTCTAGCAAGTTCTTAGCAAAACAAAAGACTCATCATGGAATGTTAACTTACTCCATCTCTGAACAGTGGGAGGTGGAAGTTAGGTAGAGCCCACGCATCCAGCCAGGGATACCTGGCCCCACCTCCATCAACCTTCAAAGAACTCTGGCCGTTGAGACCCTTGCTTAATCAGTTGGGTTCAGTTGAGGATGATCCTTCAATGAGACCAGGCTCAGCACAGTTCTGCTTCTTTTTGTTTGTATAATAAGAGGAACAACTTTTTTCTTACTACTGCAGTTAACACTGGAGTGATTCGTAATCCAACACCAGCCAAAGGGACCATTTGGGCAAAGCAGTTCCATCATGCTGAGCACCTAAGCAGGGTGGACGTGCTTATAGATTTTAAAGTCAGAAAGGACCAATGTGATCATCTAGTGGGACCTCTTGCACAATGCAGGCCACATAATCTCACCCACTCATTCCTGTAACAGACACCTAAACTATGACTGAATTACTGAAATCCTCAAGCCATGGTTTAAAGACTTCAGCACATGACCCATGTCCCATGCTACAGCGAGAGGCTCGTGCAAATAAAGTCTGGCCCCAATGCCTGTTGCTCTCCCCACATCTGTCTCAGCAGGGAGAGCTCATTCAGACCCTACTAACACAGAAACTGTAAAACAAAAAAAACCCAAAATGCTTCCAATGGGATTTATGTGGGGCGCAGACCTTGCCTCACCCAGACATGGCAAACAGAGGAACAAGCCAGCCAGCCAATAAGCACCGCAGAAGGCTTGAGAGAAACTTTGACCCAAGTTAACAAACTGGAGGTTCCCATGAACATCAGAAAGGATTTGGTGTTACGAGGAGACTTGGACACAAGCCTAACTTTGGGTTTCAATGCAGATGTGATGCAGAGCCCTAACAGGCCTTAAGAGAGGACACTGGGCTTGCAGGTACAGGTAAAAAGCGGAGTTCAGTTCTCCACTCTATCAATCAAATCATAGGGCCGGAAGGGACCTCATGAGATCATCGAGTCCAACCCCAGACTCTCTGTGACCTTGGACACGTCACTTAATGTCTGTGCCACAGGTCCCTATCTATCACATGAGATTCTAGGGCTAGTCTTTTGCCTTTCTGAGTGTAAGGTGTTTGGAGCAGGGAGTGGCCCTTGCCGTGAGCATATGCAGCATCTACCCACAATAATGCCCCTATCTCAACTGGAGCCTCCAGGAGCTACATGCATTCTCCTGTATTTTCATGACTTTCCTTTTCAGGTGGATGTATTTAGAGAGCCATGTTTGTTTTTCTGATACTAAATTTAGTCCTCCCTGCGTATGTCCATAGTTTCATTGCATAACACCCATGGTAAATACCATTTATAGAATGACAATGTAGTTTATTTGTTGCTCTTTACTAACTTCTAAGCTATAGTGACATAGTATGAATAGTTTTCATGACTATTTGTGACTTCCTGCACTGTATAGGCAAAACCTGCTGCTTCCTTGCGTAAGCAAGCCAAGGTGTACACAGCACCCAAGAACCATTTAAAACCTGTTTGGCAACATTAGCCGTTCACTTTCTTTGGTCTCTGCTGAAGTCAGTATGGGGATGCAGTTGCTTTGGGGACAGTCACTGTGCCTTAGCTAAAAAAAACAAACAAACCTATGCCTGTTCATTTACCTCAAGATAACCCATGGCAGACGTTGCTGGTAGATCTCTGTTCTGCATGCAGCTTGTGTCAGGTTATTGTGCCTACAGACACAGTGCTAAGTCCAGTGTGCAATGTAAACTACAGTAGGAGCTGTGACAGATGCCACGTGAGGCATAATTTACTCCCTGTCTCTTGTTAATCAAGGAGCTGGCTAATAATTTGCTCTTTTCCCATGCCCATGGCTAGTGATGGGTCAGGGCTTGAGAAGTCAAAGTTTCTGGTCATCATGGTGACCAGTTTTGTAGCCTGTCACCTAGCTCCACTGGAGAACGTAATGGCGGAGTGCCCTCTGGTGACCAAAAGTAAAGCTGCTGGCACCTAACTGTGAGCCAGTTTTGTCCACCCCTGTGATAGGTGCACATAGATGTAGCTGGAGATATAATTTCCAGCTTGAGGAGATGCTGATCAAGCATGCACACTAAAAATGGGGCATCAGTACAATGGCTGCCCAACATATGATCCCTTTGGAGACTCAAGACACCTACTCAGGACAGCTATATTGCCTTTGTTAGCACTCTAGCTCTGTCAGAGCTCACATGGGTATGTCTCCTTGAGCTTAAATCGACACCTTCCAATTCTAGTGCAGACATACCCTAGGACAGTGGTTCCTAACCTTTTCAAGGTTGGGGACCCCTTTTTAAATTGAAACAATTTTGCAGCCCCCCCCCGGCTGCAAGTTGGCTGCTGTGTTGCTACCACACAGCAGCAGCTTGTAGAATCCAGCCTGCACACCAACAGAATCTGGCCCATGCCATTCTGGTGGTGCTGCTGGGACTGGCTGGTGAGTGGGGCTGCTGCATCTATGGCCCTAGGGAGTGGGGCTACTGCATCTATGGCCCTTTCCTCTGCCCCTGCAGGAAAGTGCGGCTGCCATGCCCATGGCCCCCTACCCCTCTCCATACTGGTGAGTGGGGTCACTGCACTCATGGCACCCAGCCAGCCCCTGCAGGGGAGTGGGGGCAGGCAGCCCCTGCAGGGGAGCAAAGCTGAGCCACTGCCTGCATCAGTGAGTGGTGACACTGCGTCCCCTCCCCACCCACCAGGATCCAGCTCCAGTAGGGAGCATCAGGGCTGCAGCTGGGTTCCAGCCCCGGTGGGGAGCAGCACTGAGGATCCCCTGGAACACCTGGGGGTCTGCGGACCACTGGTTGGAAACCACTGCCTTAGGACATTCCCTGCAGTAGTTCACCTGTGCTTGCCGGAGGACCAGGTTCCATGCACTCCCTACCATCTGTGCTAATTTTAATCAAGGACAATGAGGAGGGCTGTAAAGGTGAACATATGCAGTGCATCAAGGGCAACAAACATAAAAACAAATGTCCTTGGGGAACAAAAAGCCCAAGGTGAGAATACCAGCCCACAAGACCCTTGTCTTGAAAGCAGTACAATTCCCTCTGATAAAGGCATAAAACAAAAGCCAATACAGTTCTCTGGACAAACAATTGAGCTGTTGAGAGCAGTAGGACAATCTAGCACAGGAGAAAGTAGTATATTCCAGTTAAATGTTTGCGACAAGAGAAACTCCTCAGTATAAGTGACTAAATTTAGGGGGGCTGGGGGGTTTGAATTTTGCTTTTTCGATCCTATCAACTCATGACAGCAGCTAGCTGTCCCTCTGCAGCTATTCAAATATCTACCATGACATCCAGCAATGGAAAAGCATACTAGGTGGTTTTGTTTTCTTTTGTTTTGCTCAGATGGCTAGCAAGAAAATAATTAGTATTGCTCTTTAGCTCTTCACCAGTCTCACACTGCTGTGATGAATGGAAAGAGTTCAAGTGAGCTATTTTTTCTGGCTGTATGCCTACATACTAATGCTAATGTCACTGAATTGTCTGCAACCAAAGTAGGAGACTTTAAAAAAAATAAGCCAAAGTTTAAACTGTAAAGCAAAATTATAGAGCAACTTTTAAAAATCCATACTATGAGTGATTTGCCCAGTTACACAACTGCCTTACTCCATTGCATCTGATGAAGTGAGTTAGAGTCCATGAAAGCTTATGCAGAAGAAATCTTTTAGTCTATAATGTGCCACAGGACTCTCTCTGTTTTTGCTGTACATAGACTAACAGAGCTACCCCTCTGGAAATTCTTATCCACTTGGTAAAGAATGAATTATGGCAAAAATTCTTGTTTGTTGTGTGCTGTGCTAGAAGTATTGCTAGGAAACCTCACAACCACATTCTTCACTGACCAAACTTCCCCCAGGGACCCTAAAGCGATTGCATGTGGAAGCCACTGCAGTAATCCAGCCCTGAGGGCAAAATAGATACTTTGTGCATTTCACCTCTGTGTAAATTAGGGGTAATTAATTCTGCTGACAGTGTCAAGGAGATCTGTTTGGGGCACTTATTATTGGATGAGCTTTTGTGGGAGAAAATCCCACTTCATGAGATGCTTTTAAGATGGAGGAACTTACATCTTTAAAGCATCTGACGAAGTGGGATTTTTTTCCCACCAAATCTCGTACAATAAATAAATTTGTTAGTCTTTAAAAGTACCACAGGACACCTTGTTTGTTTTGCTGAAATAGACTAACACATCTACTTCTGTGGAACTTGTAAGCTTGAAACACCCTACTTTGGCAAGTTCTATGAGTCATATAAGCTCCCTGTTGGGTTTTGGGACAATTCAGGTTGCAGGCCATTAGCTAGAAAGCCCATTGTGCATTGTGCATGGATAGCAGTGCCAGATTTAGGCAAAAGCCAAGTAAACCATGGCTTAAGACCTCACGTTATAAAGGGCCTCTAAATATGTCAGAGAAAACTAAGAAGATCTAGCGTAAGGTATCTGATAATCTAAAAAGGCTTTTTGCAAGATGTACATTTTATTTAGGTGTTTTTTGACCCTGCTAGCAGCTTCAACAATTTGGGGATCTTGGGGGGCAATTACTGTACAAGCGGGGTACACTTTAACCTTTATTAAAATGGGTGTTGCTGTCAAGTGGGTGATGGGGAGTGTATGTGTGTGGTATTTGTCATGGCTTTTTAATGAGGTGTTGTGAGGTGCTCAACTTCGTGGAGTGGAACAGGTTGAGGGACAATGAAAATTCTTAACTAACCTAACTTGCAGCTATAAACCTACTGACAGTAACTTAACAGATTTTCCAATACCATATAAGAGAAGGGGTACCATACAACTCAGTATGCCCCAGTGACAGAGAAGAGTGAAGACAAGCGGGGGAGCAGGAGTTTCGAGGTTGGAGGGACTCAAAGAAGAAGAGAAGCAAGTTGGGGGGGGGTTAGGGACAGTGGGATGGGGATGCACGTGGGAGCTCAGGGCAACAGGGGAAGCGGGGGGGGGCTGAGCAGAAGTTCGGGGGTTTGAGAGGGAGGCAGAGGGGGCTAAGTGGCAGGGAAAAGGGCCGTCGAAGTGGTGGTGGAAGAAAAAGAAAAGAAAGAAGGGGAAAAAAGGGGAGCAGGAGCTGCTGGAGATGCGGCAGGGAAGGGAGCCAGGGCCACAGGAGCTGGCAGCTGGGGGAGCGGGGAGTCGGCAGCTGCGGGAAGCAGCTGCAAGGGGGGAGATGGAGCCGCAGGATTGGGAAGCCGCGGCATTAGCGGCTGGGGGGAAGAGACAGAGCCGTGGGAGTGGGAACCCGGCAGCAAGGGGGTGCCGCAGAAGTGGGGAGCCGGCAGCTGTGGAAAGCAGCTGCAAAGTGGGGAGACGGGGAAAGGAGCAGAGGGGAAGTCAGGCACATGAGGGAATTCAAGAAATAAAGAGGGGACAAGGCAAGTTTAAGAAGAAAAGGTTTATTTAACCCAGGGGAGTCACAGAGGGGAAAGCAAAACAACTTAGCAAAACAATTCTAAGGGTTACAAACTAAAGGGAACAATCTAGCTTAACACTTCTAAGGCTTACCAATTAAACTAAAAACAATGTTGCAACTCACAATGATACTTTTAAAACAAGTTCAAATGATTTAGAGGGAAGAGATACAACAAGTGATACAGAGCAGCAGCAAATAATTAGAGACATGGGAGCTCCTTTAAACAGCAAAGAGTGAAGCAGTAAGTAAAAAAAGGAAAGGAAAAGGTAAAAGACACAAGCAAGCCTGCTCTTAGGAGCATGGGCTTGGTGGAGCTGAAAGAGAGCGGTGGCAAAGTAGCAGCGAAAGGTGGAAGAACTTTATTTCAAAGAGAGCTGCAGGGGCAGGCTCTTACCGATCCCAGCAGCAGCAGCAACAGCATTACAGGCAGGAGAGAGAGAGACTCGATACTTGGCCAGCAGTTTTAATCATGGTATGCTCGGGGGAGAACTTGTGAGCGGAGGAGGTCAGCGTCTGGGTGATCAGGCCAGGCAGGATGTCAGGGACCGTCCTGCCTGATCACCCCAAACTCTGAGTTTTTAAACTGTTTGTTCCCGCCAATTCACTGATTACAGGGAAGGTGGGGAACTAAGGTGAGCATGACTCATGCCTTCACCATTTCAAAGATCTCGCAGTTAGGCAGTGCCCACGTACACCAAGCCCTATAGAGATCAATGGGGTGTCAACGGCCATCTAGTTCAGTTGAAGGGGGCCATATAGTTGAGTTGAAGGGGCCATCTGCTCCCCTTAACATTCTTCGCATACCTAAGTGATGCCCGGGAGCGGTGGCCATCAAATTAACTTAATGAGCAACGGACATTTTTTCTCACATCTTTGCCTATTTATATAAATAACTATAATGGTGTATTGTTTATTTTTTCATGGCCCTTTCTGTTATAACAGTTTTTCCTCTTTAATTTTCATGTCATGGGGCCTCTGATATTTGACATAGCTTAGGACCTCAGAATGTCTTAATCCAGCTCTGCTGGATATTTTAGAAATCATCCCTGCCTTGTGTCCAGTGGAGATGCTGAAGCTGACAAACCTGTTGTACAGCTGAAACACGGACAAGGCATTCTGGTGAGAGCCAACCTATGTTTGGGTGCTAGGAACATTGTATAACACCCACGTGGCCAGATGGAGTCTGCCTTGCAGGCGGCTCTGACCAGAGAAAAGGTGTGCACAGGAACACAGCAAGGAGAGCCCCTTTGCCCCCAGGGGCACCTGTTCCAAACCCCCAGAGTGACCACACACACACTGGGATAGCGCAGGGATTATGGGAATGGGGAAGGTTTATTTACAGAGGTGCAAAAGGGGAAACCAACAGGGGAGGTGGGGCAGCAGTAACACAGAGTAACAGCTAACACAGGGCCCTGCAAGGCCCAACAATAGAGCAGGCTGGAGGCAGACGTGAGCTCTGCTTCTGCACCATGAGTTCAGGAGTCCCAGCACAGCTCCAGTCCAGAGTTCAGTCCAGCAACTCCTAGTCTTTGGTGCCAGTGTAACCCATGGGCTTAACGGAGGAGTGTTTCTTTAAGAGTTTTGCCGGTGTCTGAGTTGCTCTTGCTGTGTCGCTGTTGCTGGGCAGATGTAGCTGCCTAGACCCAGAAGTTCCAGCATGGTCTGTGTAGTTTGGAGGATGCTCAGCAAGGTTCCCTGCCAGCCCAGTGGTCAGGGGTCTGAGATCAAGCAGCCAGGCTAGTTGCATTGAGGAGAGCACTGGTGCTCTGTGCAAGGGGAGAAGCTGAGCCAGGAGCAGACAGCAGGCTGTTTTTCCCCACTCTGAGGCATTTTGCTTCATGTCGGTAGCCTTGTTAACCCTCCAGCAGGGAGGTCTGGAGGCAGGGGGTACAGAGAAGCAACTATTGGGAAAAGAAGGGTGGTTGCCTTCTAACTTTATACTCTGGGTTATGGGCTTAGCTACAGTTCTTTTGTGTAATAAGGGGGAAGAGTTAATTATATTTTGTTATTGTCAGAGATGTATTTTTCCTTTGTAACGGGGTTTTTTTATATATGTGTGTACGTAAATGAGTGTGGACTGAGTAAGCTGTGTGGACAGCAGTGCTCCCAGCAGAGGAAGAAAGGTTTTCCAGGACTCATACAGAGGATTTCTGCTGCCAAAGAGGAGGGAGATGTTGGCTTCTAGCACAAGCCTTTGGACTTGGTGATTTGAGACCATAACAGACTCATGTGGATACTGCTAAATAGCCACTATGTGTTATAGATCTGTATACTAATAATTTTTTCTGCTTTCATAGAAGGTTTATAAAGTTAATGTTTAATATAGTATATTGCTTTTGTTTATTTTTTTTTATGAATTCTGAACAGTCTTCACTGTGAGCCCCTTTACAGACTAGATCCTGGCTCTCCAACTGCTTTTTGCAGGTCTCTGCTTTCTGTGAGGCACTGGAGAGGGGCAGATAAATGACTTTGAGCCCACCCTAGCAGGTTACACCAGCACCTTCCCAGCAAAAGAAAACCCTCTGATGCCTCCTCTGCCGCTCTCTGCAAACCCAGAGCGACACCCTCCCTGCTTAACTAACTACAACCTCCCCTCTGAGTTTCAGGTGCTGTACTCACAGCCCCACAGCTCCAGAGGGCCAGTTACTGGATCCTGCTCTGTCCTTGGGCGACTCTCCCCAGCACAGTGTCCTGTGGGTGCTGGCCTGGCCTCCCAGGTCAGCTGCTCTGTCTTCCCTGGCTTCAGGCAGCGTCTCTCCCTCTGCTTCCTTCCCAGGGCCTCCAGCTGCAGCCCCCCCTCCTCAGCTCCACAAACCCTCTCCCAAAGGACAAAGATTTAAAGGAACCACCTCCTTAAAACCCCAGGGGGGTCACAATTGTATTTGAGGGCCTCTTGGCTTTTAACTGTATTCATCTTCACACAGGCCTGGGAGGTGGGGCAAGGCCATGCCCTTGACTTTTCAGATGGGGAAGTGAGGCACAGTGGGAGGCCTAGAGTCAGCAAGTTACTCAGGTGTCCACATCCCAGATTTAGGTGCCTAAGTCCCAGTTTTAGGCTCTACTGGGATTCACAAAATTTCTGCTGAATGAATTCCTTTGGTACCTACACTACTGGCTCTGAGCACAGACCTCCCTCTGGATGCCCTGATGCCTAGCTCCTTGCTAGGTCTGAGAGCAATTCCCCAATTTATCAGAAGGGCAAACCCAGGCTAGAAGGAATGTGCCAAAGCTTCCTGCTGGATTGGGTCCCATTCCAAGTCAGGCTGGGTAGAGGTGCTGCCCACCTTGCAACTTAGCCCCATGATGAGCAGAGCATTTCACCTATGATGTGGGAAATTGGGGGTCAACTTCCCTGCTCTCTGTTGCAGGAGGCCAGATAAAGACCCCTGCTCAGATCCTCTAAGCAGTGGGCATAGGAGATTCTGCTGTGGGACCTGTCAATCTCTTCTGCTGTATCTAAATAATTAGTCACTGGAACAAGGGATTGGACCCTGGGACCCCACCTCCCAGCTGTGTGTTTTAATCACCAGGCAACAATTGGTGTCACAAGCAAAAGAGAGTTTCTTATTTCCTTCTCTCAAGGGGGCGGTACTACTCTGGTTTCAGTACTGAGCCATAGTAAACACACAGCGTGAGATTCAGAGTTCAGAATAAGAGACGACACTTCTACAATGACCAACCGTACAGCAGGTAACCTAGTTGTTCATTACTGTCTAATGATTCCAGTTCTCTTCCATGGCAAGAAAATGCAATCTAAATTCTAAATAGTGATTGTTTTTATGACTAGATGGCAGCAGAGTCAATTCCCACAGCAGACTTGACAGATTCATAGATTGGTATGTAATGCATTTGTGTATGTATGTGTGTGTTGGAATTACTCTAATTAGTGGCTGTTTCATTTTATCTAACTAGATGCCCTGGGAAAAAAATTCAACATTTCCATCCTGTTGTTGCATGTACATTGCTTGCCTTTTTATTTTGTGGGTACATTCTGTAACTGTTAGCCACTCCTAATTTAGGTTTTGGCTGCTAGCAGACGCAATTTAAATGACTTTTTTCAAGGAGGCAGGGTTGCTCAGGGGAGCTTTAACTGTTAATAAATCAATACTTAATTATCACTAATAAAGATCTTTTCATAAATTTTCCTACTGCTTTAAAGCATAGAGTAAAATACTCTCATTCTGTAACACCACCTAATGTCCAAGATAATTATTGTGCAGTAGCACTCAGATAAAGTCACAGCTTTTCTTTTTACTCATGTCAGTGCTGCATAGCATTCCTCAAACTGTACACAGGGAAAGTACCCTGCCTGTGCTGCCCCCCCATGGACATTGCTTACAGCACTGCCATTTAATGAAAGTTAGGTTCTGGTGGAGGAGGCACTAGTCTGAGCTGAACTAGGCTTAGGCTCATGTTCAGGCTCACATTTGAGGTTGAAATCTTAGGGCTAGAGTCTGATGTTTGGTACAAGGTTGCATCAGTGCCAGAATTCAGGTTCAAACCCCCAGCTAGATTAAAACTTGTTTCTTGACTTTAGGAGCATCACCAGGTTAGCCTCCTCCCAGCTGCCCCTTCATGGCTAAAGGTTGCTCTGCAGGTAACCTGCCTTGCCTCAGTTTCCTCCTTCAACAGGCTGCCTCAATAATTCACACACCTCATATCCCTCCCCACACCTTTCCAGGCTCTGTGTAATTAAATGAACAAACATTTAAAATAAAAAGCTTTCCAAGCCGTTTGTTTGTTTGTTTGTTTGTTTGTTTGTTTTCTGCCAGCACCTCCCTACCTTCCCAGCAGCCCATGATCCCCCTCACCCAGTAGCTTCCTGCAGCTCTTATAAGGGAATGGAGTAAATCCTGCTCAGGTGTGCCTCCTTACTAGCCAGGGCTGGCTGGCTCCTAGCCTGTAAGACAGCCTGTGAAAATGACACTGAAATCTTACAAGCCATTAGGGCAAAAAAACTTGAGTTGTGAGATCAGCTGCTCTCCTAAGATTCTGACCATTCCAGCAGTTATTTGAAAAATACATGATTTTGTCTGGCTTTTTACTTACAGGGGCTAAAGTATGCTGGAACATCCCAGAACACCCTATTTTTAGGGGGAAGCGTTCCAGGGCCCATTAAAAACTAAAGAATATTACGTTAATACTACATTTTCTCCATGTGTCCTCCAATGTCCTCCTTTTCGTACTTTCCTGTCCTCCTTTCCATGCTTTGGTATCTGGTGACCCTAACCGCATCTGACTCAGAAAACAAACACTTTCTAGTTTTCTGACTGAAACGATCTCAGAAGTCAGGTGCTTGATTCTGCCCTTCCCAGCTTACATTGAAGAGGTAGAGATCTGGATAGCCAGACTGGCTCTCTGACACCACTGGAATGACAGGAATGACACATTGTCAATTGCAGGCTGATGAAGAAGCTAAGTTACATCAGCGTCACAACTGGCCATGACGAGTACATGAAGGAGTGTCAAGAGAGAGAGCAGAGGTGAGTACTGGAAAGTGTATGACAAGCTATTCCCCACTTTAAATCAGTTAGTGAATATATTGCTCTAAGGAAGTGGAAGGCCCCTACAGCTGGCTTGAGACAGGCTTCAAGTGCTACAGGCATGTGTGGCTTCTGGGCCAGGGCAACCTGCAGGGGCAGCAGCATGCTTCTGCTGCCTGGTGCACTAGGCATCCCTCGAATGACTTAGGAGTGAAGTATGACAACACGCTTAGTTCACATAGCACGTAGGCATCTCAGTGCTCTTTGTTACAAATGCAGAACGCTGCCGCAGCAGTAACAGAGTCTGCAGAACCCAGCTCAGGCCCAACAGCCAGACACAAGGGAGACCTTAGCAGGTGCCTTTCAACAGGAGGTGTTGGTGTGACTGTTGTTCTGTAGCTGCCACCTAGTGTTCAGTGGTCTCCATACATGGTACACTACAACCGGGCGACTGATGGCCCCTCTCTCTCTCTCTCTGGCAGTTCGGCCCGTCTGATCCACCTCTTAGCCTTTGCTGTAATATCCATGCCCCACTTTTCCCTGTCTTTAGCCCTCTATACTCTAAGGCAGGGGCTCTCAGCCGTTTTCTTTGGTAGGACGCAGGTGGCAGCATGGCCAACTGTGACGGACACAGAAGCCCCCCTTTGCCAAAAGAAGCTCACCGCTGCTGGATGTTTTGGTGGCAGCAGAAGCTCCCCCCCCCCCCCCCCCCCCGTCATAAGCCACCACCACCAGCACTTAGGCGATGGCCCAGCCGAGACAAGTGCCTGACACCAAAAATAGCCACTGCTGCAGCACTTATCAGCAGTGGCACAAAACCCACAGCCCACAAGCTGTCCCCTGCCCCCACAAATCACCCTGCCACAGGAAGAAACCCCACACTGCCGGGGGGGGGGGGAAGTGAGGAGAGCCGGGTTTGTTTCCTTGATGAGAGGGTTTCTTTCAGCAGAGATGCACTCAGCCGTGTGCTGTGACACACGCAGTGGTTGAGAACAGCCACTCCAGGGACACAGCCACTGAATCAGTGCTCCAGATGGGTTGTCCATTTCAGCCCCACTCCAGAAAGCATTTGTGATTTCACTGCTGTGGCAGCCTGCTCCTTCCTCTCTACACAAGTAGTTAGATTGGTAAACTGGAGTCGACTCATGGGCACCGGGGTTTTAAAAAAAAAACCAGAAGCTGATCGATCTTTGTCAAAGAAACTGGCTAAATTTATAATGGCCCCAGTTAGGAGATTTAAATTTGGACAAATCAAGGTACCTCAGGAAAATCCTTGAAATTCTCCACCCTAAACAACTGGATTACTGGTATGTGTGGGCAGACATGCAGGACATGGAAGCCCGGCAGGCAAAACTGGCAATGACAGCCTGCAAGATTTCTGCACCCCCTCCCTATCATCAGGCCAGTGCTCCAGACTCTGATGAATGGCAACCTAACGCCATGCCTCAGTCTCCGGAGCCTTCTCAGGCTCGAGCAGTGCACTGTGAAGCAAGTGGTCTAAGAATGATGGGGATAGGCAGAACTAAAATTGCTTTCCCCCTTTGGGTACTCCAGGGTATTATGTGTATACTTACTATGGGCCTGATTTTTGTTTGGTTTTATTTAAATGGAATTGGTATACCAGGGATAATCATTTAAAGCAGTTTCTTAAGAAAAAAATGTTAAGGGGGCATAACCCCCACAAAACAGTAAAATATGTATTTAAATTGGTGTGTGTATATATATATATATATATATAAAGAGTCTGAAAGGCACCAAAAAAAAAATCAGTTGTCAGGAGTCTAAAGGACTTCCAGGACAAGCTAAAAACTCAGTTTGAAAGTTAAAAATCCCAAAATACTACTGGCCAGTCAAATTTGTTAAATAAGCCCAGTATACCTCAAGTGCCATTGTATCCCCCAACCTAAGCAATAAGCCCAGGTTCTTGTTTTCTTGGTAAAGGTGCATGCCCCGTGCCGTGAAAGTTGGAACCCAAGACCTGTAACAGTAGTGATGTGAGGAAAAAAAAGGGTTAACAACTAAGGATGAAAAGCTGAAACAGGCTGTTATCGGAGCACTTTTGAAGAAAAACTCCTTGCTGGCTGTGCTCTTGGAAGCCATCCAGCAGAAAGCCAGCAAGAAAGAGGGGTTTGTGGTAATAATCCACCCTTGCTGCCCTCCACAGAACCACCACCCCACCATGTCCCAAGTAAAAGTTCGGGCCCTGATTGCATCAAACGGGAATCCTAAAATGTGCAATGAAAATATGTGAAATTTCAGCAATAATGATAAGGGTATGGAAGAAAGAAGAAGCAGAGCCAGAGGATCATCCTGCAAAGGATATCTGACCCCTAGTTACAAATGAAGTTAAGGGACTATCTGATGTGGCCCCTCAAAAGGCACAAATAATGCAATCTGGTTATTTTGACACTGCTTGGTTATTTTGATGTAATTAATGTAAAAATCAATATTTGTGTAATATTGGTTAAATTTTGTAAAGTAAGCAGTTGGTTTTAAGCAAGTGATTTGTGGAAGTAGTAAGAAGCATCTATTGTTCCCCTCACCCCAGGGTAACGGAAAAAGCTTTAAGTTATGAACACCATCCTGGGGGTAAGATAGAAATGGGAACAAACCTTTGGCACTTTGGTAACGTTAAGGCACTAAGTAAGCCTTCATGGAAAAGTAATTAAGTTGGAGATTAACTGGCTTCCCTTTGGGAGCCTTGGTCCAAAATTAAAAGGAATTATGGCAAATGTGACAGACTCTAAATTATATTGGTAAAAAAGCCTGTAGCATGTTAGAGTGGTAGCTAAAAGTTTAAGTTGTATAATATTGAATACTACAAATAAGCTGCAAATGGTAGGTTAGCTAAATTTTGCAGTGCTAATTGTGATCACTAACTTTCCCCAAAGTTCCAAACATAGTTTGCCCAGCCTCGAAAAGGGGGGTGGTTGGTGTGAAGACTAAATGTCATAAGCCATCCTGCTAAATGTCTTGCAGCTGTTTGTTAATTATAGGGTTGCTTTGCCAATCAGGTCATTTTTGCTCATCAGGGGTGTAATGTAGGGCTAAAGCAACAAATTTTGTGACAAAAAGGTAGCATGGTACTTACACCACTCCCAGGAGCAACCTGACTGTAAACTAATGCTGGGCTCTATGCCCAAAGCACACTGTAAAAGATCTACATTTCCAGAAAAAGAAGAATTAAAAAACACAGGGTACATGTGCTAGTAACCTCTCCCCTGTTGTTAAAAAGGATTTGCCAAGCCAAAACGAAGAGGATTTGCCACTACCACATTCTTAAAATCTGCAAAGAAAAATAGCCTAAAGGCTCTTTGGTAAGGTCCCAGCAAGTCTGTGAGGCTCTATGAAATCAAAATGTTGTCATTGTTACCTGTAATTTATATACTGTATATGTGCAAATTTTTGGCTTTTAAAGTTTTTAAGGTACCCACTTAAATTTTGTTATAGTGTTTTGCAGTATAATTTCTGGTATGTTATAATCCTCAATGTAAGCTTAAATTAATAGGATTTAAATGTAATAAACTGCTGGGTATGCTCCCACTGTGTGCTCCCACTTCCCCCTTACCCTTGGAGCCTCCCAAAATGGTGTTGGTTTATGGCACAGTGACCCTCCTGAAATCCTTCTTCCCCTCTTGTTTCTATCTGTGATAACACTCACTATTGGACTGCTTCGTGGGTTTCTAGTTCTTCTCAGATTTCTTTTTCTGCTCCCAAATTGAGTAACCCAACTCCCAGCTATTTGTCTGGCTTATAATGTGTTTGCCCCTTTGTTTCACTTTTAATAGCTCTGGGTTCTTCATGGGTGTTAGATCCTTTTTGTCTAATCCAGGTAAAGCTTCAGCTTGAAACATTACTTTTCACTAAAGCTCCCCCTCTATTTCCAGTGGTTTATACTCCGGATCCAATTTAACTTATTACATTTGTGGCACTTCAGCCTATAAGTGATTCGTGCCAACTGGTCAGGCTCCTGTTATTTTGGCCTACTGGTCCTGGCTGTCTAAACGTGATCACACTTGGAAGAGCGGGTGTGGAACAAGAGGAGTAGTCCCCTCGCTCCCACTATTCTCCCTTATTTTTCTGACGTTCTGGGATGCATGGCATCTATGGGCTTCTTTGGTATTCTGAGTGCTGCATTTACTGGTTACGGATCCATTCTATCCATGAAAGGGGGTGTCTGCCCTGTTCGGCTCTCAATGCTGCACTTTCATTCCTAATAAAGCACAAACCATTAACTCCCATTTGCTCTTTATGCAGCAAGCCTTGCAAAACCTTAAAAAGGTTAGAAAGCAGCATCACCCTGCAGAGTCTTTTTTTTTTTTTTAATTCCCTGTTCTCTAATATTAAATCCTGGCTAAATCTTTTTTAAAATTTCTCATCAAGTAGTTGTTTCTAGGCTTATTTCTTGTTTTGTTATTTTTACCTAGGTTTTCACCTTGTTTCCTGTTTCCTTCCTCTCATCTGTCAATGCTGCCCAATCTTTCACTCTTGTTCTCGCCTGTCCCCTCTCTGTTATAGGGATCCATAAAATCAGTGTGTTCCTTTTTTTAAAGATGTGCACGCGAACCCAGAATTAAGTTCACCACAAGCAGTAGGTGAACCCCAGGTCGACCAGCGAGCTTTCGCTCTTGGTCGAAAGGGGGGAGTTGTGAGGGAAATATTAGGTGATCTCCTGTGTAGAATAGTAGGGAAGGTGTCATAGTATAGGCCTTATAGGGGCTGCAGGTTGCCATGGTAGTGGGGTTGTTTCTCTGGCAAGTTATATATCTAAGTTCCTTTAACAAGCGGCCTAGAGTTGACAGTTAAAGTGTGTTATCTCCCTTTTCTCATGCTTTTTCTCCTGACCATCTGGACAAGGAATGTAAGCTAGACTGTCCGTCTTTGTTCTAACTGAACAGGGAGTACTACCTCCTATCTCCTGCTCACCTTCCTTGGCACCATAGCGTTGCAAGAATGTAAGGTCAGCATCTCGAGGCAGAAATTAATGAGTTTGCAGGTACTGTGGCTGCCCAGGATAATGCAAATGATGTCAATAGTAAACAGAGACAGGGATAATTATATGCATTCTTGAATCATTATGCATTTAATAATGTTAATGTAACCGTATAAGGGTCTCTAAAACATTGTCAATCATGTAAGCATTATCATAGTATTATCATACTGTACTGGATAAAAGTGTTGTGATGCTGCCCCTCGGGGCTCTCTCTTGCACTCGAGTTGTTGGGGGGGCCTGATCGGAGAGGCTAGCACTTTTTTGCTGCCCTCTGATGTAGTTCCTTTTGTTATTCAGCTGAATAATAACCTGAACCACACCTCGTTCTCTGCTAATTCGAGTCTCAGCTGGGAACGGGCCTTCATCATTGGGGAGGATCGGCGGTCTCTCCTTCCAGGTTGAGAGCCCTGATTAATTTGTCCCCCACAGCTACCACCAATGCAATTCCACCCAGGTAGCAAGGACAGTAGCATTTTAACCACCATGTTTTCTGGACCTGCTCTGAACTGGTGGTTAAAATATCTGGGCCTAGTCTTTGCTAGAATTCCTGCCAATGCTACTACCAGGGAAGCTGTGTGTGTACTAGCCATGGGGGAGCAGGAGAAGCACTGGAGTTGTAGAAATAACCTCAGGCATTTGGACAGTATTTGGATGCAATGGCTGATGTAGAAGACATACTGACTTCAATTCCTCTCTCATTCCAGGAATGGGAATTCGTACCACTAGAGATTATTGCAAGATCCACCAGCCACAGCAGCCACTTAAAAGAATACTATTCTTTTCTACTGTTATTATTCCTACACAATATTATTCTTTTCTACACTCTACTGTAGTTCAATGTTTCTCAACCAGTGTTCCACAGAATACCAGTGATCCGGTGTAGTGTGAAAAAGAGTGGGTCATCTGAAGTGCCAAATGCTTAATCTGTGAGTTGCCCATGCCGTGAAAAAACATATGATGTAAAATAATATATTTTATGGAAAATAATAATCTACATTAACAATAAAGACCATTTAACATAACAAAGTAAAACAGAGTATTTTACAATGCATTGGGCAGGCAATGAAAATAAGGGTGAAGGGAGTGCCAGAGCAGGACTCAGCAATTCTCAATTTTCTTTCCCTCCCCAATTATAGTCACTGATTAGAAACAGCTGCAGGATTATTTTTCATCAGTATTTATGGCAAAAAAAAGCTACTCAGTCTTGGCTGGCTTGACACTTCTTATTGTTAAGACCCAATTTTCTGTTACTTATAATTAAAGATTGTACTGTAATGCATCCATGCAAGATGGACAAATTCAATCTGTTTTGGCAATCCAAAGTCTGCTGTTTCCTGAAGTCTTGATGTTGTGAGCCTTTGTTGCTTTGTGCCTTTGTTGCTGTAATATGGGACATATGATAAATCACTCCAGTGAGTCACATATATATTGTAAAGACAAAATTTAAATGACCATCTTCTTTACTGCATCCCTCTGGCTGACCCACCACATTGCCTTAAGTCAACTTAAACAGAGCCCTGTCTACACTGCAGGGCAATAAAGTCGACTTTAGAGTCCAGTAAAGTCGACTTTATAAGATCCACTTATAAAGTCGACCTTACTGTTAAGTCGACTTCATTAAGTCGACTTAAGGCAATGTGGACTCACTAAGTCGACTTAATAAAGTCGACTTAGTGCAGTGGGGCCATTAAGTTGACTTTATAAAGTCGAATTAAGCCAGGACACCCATTTAAAGTCGACTTTATAAAGTCGACTTAATGTAGTGTGTACTCACTAAGTCAACTTAATAAGGTCTACTTAAAGTTGACTTTAAGTAGACTTTATTAAGTCGATTTAATAAAGTTGATTTAGCTTTCACAATGTAGACGTAGCCAATGACAAGCACTAGTGCAGGGGTTCCAAACATGCAGCCCACGGGCCGCATGCTGCCCCTAAAGCTATTTCCTGCAGCCTGCAATGGCACTATCATTACCGATATTTGCAATATTGTTGTATGAAAAGGTTTCAGTGGTGCAGCCCTTGAGCTAACATACTAGTCGTCACGTGGCCCTCATGGTGATTTGAGTTTGAGGCCCAGCACTAGTGGGACTGTGCATCTGAGAAGAGCCATATTATATCTTGAATAACTACAGTCTTATTTAATTTTGCATGCACTACTAGCTGCTCACTGTGTAGTGACAGAGCTGTGCATGGAACAAGGCTAACAAAGTGAACGTGGCCCAGAAGGGATAAACCAAATGAGCCAAAGCAAATAAGCATTGAAGGTTCCTAGGTCCCAGAGCTGGCTAGCCCTGTAGCGGCCTAATTCACACTCGGACCATTTTGGCAGCTGGGGATTAGCAGGGAAGTCAGGCTGTTGTAGCCAGTGGCATCGCTGGGGGCGGGGGGGGGATGGACTTGGAGCCTCAGCCACCCTGAAACTCAGGGCCAGCCCCTGAGTTGCCCACCACTAAACTGCGCAGGGGTGCACCGTTGCGCCCCCACGCAGGGAATGGTGCCGGGCCATGGCCTGTACCTGCTCAGAAGACAGAGTCTTCCAGCCAGTAGGGAGCTGCCCCAGGCTGGGGCTGGGAGTTTCAAAAACTCCCACCCTAGCTTGATCCTCAGCCACTGCCGCAGCCCTGCTGTCCCATGGCAGCCAGGTAATGGAGCTGGGGGCGGGGAGTCCGGGGTCAGGCATGTTGGCCTGGCGGGGAAAGGGCATGGGTGAGGGGCTCATCTTGAGGCAGCAGGGGCCAGCAGCAGGACTGGGGATTAGGGAAGGGCTGAGGAGGCAGCTGGGGGGGGCCTGCTAAGGGCTCAGGGGCTGCCAGGGGTGGAAGGGAATGGATTGGGGCGCCGGCAGCCCGTGAGGGATGGGGCCTCCCCTAATATTTATCTGTAGCAGTGCCCTTGGTTGTACCCATGCCCCTTTTTCTTTGATTGCCAGGATGAAGAGTGAAGTGGCTACAGCAGCAGCAGCTCCGTGCCACCCTTGGATTCCCCTTCGGCAGGGGGAATCCCTCACCGGTTGATTAGGTCAATCCCTGCGGAGTGGCACACAGCAGCTCTGGGTCTAGGAAAGTTTGATATGTGCTGTATAATGGAATAATTAACATCAGGGACAATGGCAGTTAGATGGTGGAATCATGCCATGTGGGGCTGAGACACCTGGGATTTCTCCCCCTCCGCTTTTCCCAGCACATAACGTGTTGGAGTTGTGTATCTATGTTTAATAAAGGGATATTAACTAAATGCACCACTCCCATCTGGCAGAAAAACAAATCTGGGATTTCCTCTATTCCTTCTGACACAGGTTACTCTTAGAATAAAACAAACAAGGAGTCCTGTGGCACTTAAAGACTAACAAATTTATTTTTTACATGAGCTTCTGTGGGAGAAAATCGCACTTCTCCCACAAAAGCTTATGCAATAAATAAATTTGTTAGTCTTTAAGGCTGTGTTCACACACACATGGTTATTTTGAAACAAGTAGTGTCGAAACAACTTGTTTCAAAATAAAGCCTTATTTCGAAATAACATACTTCGAATTAACGAAATGTTATTTCGAAATAAGAAAAAAAGCGGGAAACGAAATAGCAGGTTCACACTGTGAACCTGCTATTTCGCTTCCTCAGGGGGCTGCAGGCACCGGCGGGCTGCAGCACTGCCTGGCGCTGAACCCCGCCGGTGCCTGCACCCCGGCTGTGCAGGCGCTGGCCAGGGGACACCCCTCTGCACCCTGGCCAGGGTGCTGAGTGTTCCCTGGCCAGGGTGCTGAGGGGGCAGCCCTTGACCTGTTGTTTTGGAACCTCTTGTTCCGAAACAACAAGTTCCCACGAGTTGTTTCAAAACAAGTGTTTCAAAACAAGGTTGTTTCGACCCCAAATGGGGTTTTACTTGTTTCGAAACAACACCCTTGTTTCGAAACAAGGGGTTCCCGTTGTTTCGAAACAACGGTGCGTCGTGTGAACTTGGTTTTTTTTGTTTCGAAACAATGAGGTTGTTTCGAAACAAAAGTGCTGTGTGAACACAGCCTAAGTGCCACAGGAGTCCTTGGCTATGTCTACACGTAAGTTAAATCGATTTAACCATGTACGTGTGAACATAGCCTTTGTTTGTTTTACTGCACTAGACTAACACAGCTGCCCCTTTGGGTCTTAGAAGAATGAGTGGCTGCCCAGGGCTTCCCCACACCTTCTGCCTACATCCTACTTCAGTTTTCTTAGGTTTCATCAATACAAAGGGCTCTAGTACACATTACCATAGTATGGGCACCTTGCAGTATCCACAGCATCCCTTTGAGGCAGGACTGGGCCATCAGCCTCACATCACAGCTCCAGTCTGCTGGCCACCCAGACTGTGAGGGGAATCCAGGCTGCTGGGTCAGGAATCTCTGGATCTTTTAAGCCTCCAGGGTTTAAACAAAGGCTGAGCACTGCTCCCATCTGGGGTCCTGCTGTTCTTTGCCTGAGTCAGAGCTGTAACGCCACGATCCGGCACCTGGGGCACATTCCGATCGGAACGCACCCCTTGCCATTATCGGTGTTTGGGGCTGGCACTGGGAACCGTGCCTTTTAATAGAGTGGCTCCATTGAGCCGCTCTGGCGCACCTGGGGCAAAGCCCCATTGGCCCTGCCGTAGTTACAGCCCTGGCCTGAGTTGTCACATTTTGGTCTCCTTTTGATCGTGGGATTTAGTAGGCAGTTGTGACCTGTGAAATACAGAAGGACAGAGTGGATGGTCCTTTCCAGCCTCATGCTACATGGCATGCTCAGGGCACAGCCCTTATGTAGGACAGCCTCGTCTGCAAGCTGGAATCCACTGACCAGCCACCTAGCTCCAGGGCACAGCTCCTTGAGACTCTCCACATGTTAAATACCAAGGGCTGGTAGGCAACACCAGGGCTTGTGCTACACTGAGTCTCTAGCCCAGAGGCTCTGTCACCAGCAGGCAAGCTCTGTCAGGCTCCTTGCTGCTGTTTTTCTGGACTTCTTCCTACCATGGCCTTTGTCAGCCCTTCTCCCAATCACCTTTCCAGGTTCCCCTTCTCTCAGGGCCAGGACTCACAAGCCTTCCCCACAATCCCCAACAAACCCCCACCTCCCCATACAAACAGAACCTAACTTCTCCTTTCTGGACTACTGCTTTCATTCCTCATGTTTCCCCTACTTTGCTACATGGCTGAACAATTCGCCACCAGCCCTTGCTTCCCACAGCAGCCACCTTATATCTCCCTAGCCTCTTGTCAGCACTCTGTACTTAGCAGAGGCTTTCTGGGCCAGCTATCCCACTGCGGTGCCTCTTCAATCCTGCTGGTGTCCCTTGCAAAGAGAGAGACAACAGTGTGCACCTTCCCTCTCTCTCTAGAGCCTGGGCTTCCTGACCTTATAATAACCACCCAACTCCCCCCACTGCTGGGACTCCTCTTTAATTTGGCCTGGCCCACCCTCCAGGGGCAGCTCTCCAGCTCCACTTAACTCTTTCAGACTCATATGGGATGTGCATCACATGGCACCACTCTGTGAGGACCAGGGCATGGGCAATCAGGCCTAATAGCTAAAGTCAAGCACCGGAAGCCAGAGTCAGCTGCCAAGCCAAAGGCCAGAGCCGGAGGTCAAGTCCCTGGGGTAAGGTATAGGACTAAGGGCCTGGAGCAACAGGAGCCAGGGAGTGATGGGCCTGGGATAAGTCAGACAAGAACAGGCAGGTAAATGGACAACACATCCATGGTAGCAGCCAGCAAGGGATTCCTGTGCTCCTTTACAGTTTAAATATTGCATCTCAGCCAATGAGTGGGACTGGATGTCTTCCCCAGTCAGGAGCTTTGTGGGTGGGACCCTTCATGAACTATTGGGCCCCTTCTCCAGTGACTCTGATAACAAGCAATAGTCATGGTCTAAGCCAGCAATTCCCAACCTGTGATCTGCAGACCACTGGTGGTCCGTGAGGGCACTGCAGGTGGGCCATGGGGGAACAGGTCGGGAAAAGTGCAGCTGGAGCTGGGGTGCGTGGGGCTGCAGAGGACAGAGGCATGGTAAGGGGCACAGCAGGGGGAGTGCAAGGCCATGAGAGGGTAAGGGGCTCGGGGCAGGGGAGTGCAGGGCCACAGGGAACAGGGGCACAGTAAGGGCTTGTGACCGGGGGGTGCAGGGCCATGGGGGGACTGGGGCACAGTAAGGGCTCAGGACTGAGGAGTGCAGGGTCGTGGGGGAGAAGGGTACAGTAAGGGGCTCGGGGCTGGGGAGTGCAGGGTGGTGGTCTGTGAAAGCTTTTGGTAGTGATGTAGTGGTCCATGTAAAGAAAAAGGTTGGGAAACACTGGTCTAAGCACCACCTTAGAACAAAGGGGCTGGATTTGAGGCCTGCAGTGCCCACTAATAGTCTACAACTTGCTGCTGGGTCTAACATGCCTGAAGACAATGGGAAAAGCAGAGCTTGGATTTGTGTAGAGGTTTAGCTTCCACATGGCCACGGATTTAAAAATAATTCTGTATTGAACCCAATAACCTGAGCTGGGATAAAGCCAATCTTCAAAAAAGGCCTCCAGTCTGGATGTGAAGACAGCAGGACATGGCTGATTTTCGCTCTGCATTGTGGGGGAAAAATCTAACTCTGGCCCTCAAGTTAAGAAAGAGGCATACCAGAGCCTCCCCAATGAAGCAGACCAGTTCCCAGCCGAGACTCCAATGAGCAGAGAACGAGGTGTGGTTCAGTTTATTATTCAGCTGAATAACAAAAGGAGCTGCAGCAGAGGGCAGCAAAGAAGTGCTAGCCCCTCTGAGCAGGCCCCCCCC
>ML681991.1:43877714-43888000 GCA_007922195.1 Podocnemis expansa
TTCTCACTGTCCTACAGAAGAGATTACATACAATTTCCCTTACAGCGTACAGCAGTGGGGAGACCAATATTGCTTCCAAGTCGAGTGTTTGTGTTTTTAAAAGGACATTGAAAAACTAGAGATGGTGCAGTAGAGCCACAAAAATGATTAATGTGCGGGAGAAAATGCCAGACAGTGAGAGACTTAAGAAACTCAGTTTGTTTAGCTTGTCAGAAAGAAGACTGAGAAGTGAGTTGATTACAGCATATAAATACGTTCATAGAGATACTGGGTCAGGTACTGAAAAGGGCACTTCAGTGGAGAAAGGCATAAGGGGAACCAAGCAGGAATTAAACCAAACAAATTCAGATTAGAAAATAGCACAAATTTGTAACTGTGGATGATTAGCCATGAGACCAAACCAGCAGAAGATGTGGTGGCATCTCTGTCTCTTGCTGTTTTCAGATCCAGACTAGAGGTCTTTCTGGAAGATGTGGTAGTCAGCTACAAGTTAGTGGGCTCAGTACAGGGTAATGGGGTGAAATTCTTTGGCCTGAGCCTGAGCTTTAGAGGAGGTCAGATGAAGTGATCTCACAATCCCTTCTGGCCTTAATATCTATATAAGACTGTTCACCTAAGGATCTCACTTCAAAGGCATCAGCGACCAAGCTCTGACACAATGAGGAAGGAGAAAAGCATTTAGATCCTTGTTTAACAGATGGGATCTGAAGACCCAGAGAAAGGAAAGTTGCTGATCAGATCACCCAGTGAGTTAGGGGCCTAGTGCGGGCTGGAGCTTGGATCTCCCTGTGTTTGTAAAGCACTCTGAATTTTCATTATATAGAATTATGCCATTTTATGACCCCACTTTCACTGGCCTTTGTTAAAATCGAAAATAGCAGTCATCATTGCTGTGCCTTTTCCCCCTTTAAATGCTTTTGCAGGGAACGAGAACTCCACATGAATCAGCACCAGCGAAAAGAGCTCTCTGTCCACAGAACCAGAGGAGAGGACCAATTGTCTCTGTGCAAAACGTAGAGCACTCAGCACTGTGCATTGCTTTGGACTCTGGAACGCAGCCCTGGCAAGAATCACAAGAATTACAAGAATCAGCTGTGATGGTGCTGCTGTGTTAAAGGGCCCTAGCAAAGGCCTCATAAACATTCCTGAAACTAATAAGGGGAGAGTTGTGCCCTTTTTCTTGGATCAATAACACCTGTGGGGGAGGGATGATAGGGCGTGAAAGGGCTCTCCCTGCAGCGAATCTAGCAACAGGCAGGACGAGGAAATTGGGTGAGGCCCAAGATGTTTCCGAGTAGCCACTTGACTGCCAGCCCAACCCATTCTTCTGCCAGTGCAGAGACTTGGAATAGACCAGTGGTTCCCAACCTTTTCTTTACTGCGGCACACCTTGAGGCCTTCAATTATGCCGTGGCACACTGTGGTGACAAAATCATCAATATTGAAATTAGCATATGAATATTCTTGAGCCATGGCACTGTTTGGGGCTGCAGCCTGGGGCTCCAGCTCAGGGATCCCCCCCCAGCCAGGCCACATGGGGCCACTGCCCACAGCCAGCTCCAGCTCCAGGACTCCCCCCCCCCCCCGCAGCCAGGGTCATTTGGGGCTGCTGCCTGTGGCTTTGAGGACCCCACCAGCCTAGGGTCCCATGGTGCTGCCACCAACAGCACCAGCTCTGGCTCCAGGCAACTCCCCCAGGCTTGGGCCACATGGGGCCTCTGCCGCATCTCCGGGAAACTCCCTCTGTCCCCGTCTGTGCCCCCCCCCCACCAGCCAGCAGGGCCGTCCTTAAAGTAGGGGTGCCAGATACGAAAGCCTGCAAAGGAGGACGGGGAAGTATGAAAAGGAGGACATTGGAGGACATATGGAGAAAATGTAGTATTATGTAATATTCTTCTGTTTTTAGGGGGCCTGGAATGCTTTCCCCTAAAAACAGGGTGTTCTGGGGCATCTAGCATACTTTAACCCCTGTAAGTAAAAACCCGGAAAAAATCATGGGTTTTTAGAATGTGTGCCGGACAGAGGATGTGAAGGTAAGAAGGAGGACATGTCCTCCTTTTGCCTAACATCTGGCAACCCTACCCTAAGAGGATGCAGGACCATGGGCAAATCACCCTCTGCGGACACTCCCCCCACCATCTGGGATTGAGGGTGGGGTCAGCCAGCCCAGGGGAGGGGCAAACCCCTGTGCTGCCCCCCCCCCCCCGGGCGGGGGCCCGGGAGAGCCACAAAAAGGGCAGCCAGTGCGGCGTTCCCCCCCCCCCCCCCCGGGTACTGCTCTGGCCTCCCTGCTGGAGCAGCAGGGCAGCAATACGGGCTCCGCACTGCCTCCCACCCCCTCTCCACTGCTCCAGCATGGAGCCCAGAGCAGCACTGTGCCGGCAGCCCTTTTAGCCGCTCGCCTGGTCCCCGGGATGGGGGGGCAGCGGTGAGGCCGCGCGGGACCCCAGGACCACATGGGGCCTCCACCACAGCTCTGGCGCCACGGCAGCATGGCGGAGTTGTCGCGGCACACCAGTGTGCTGAGGCACACCGGCTGGGAACTGCTGGAATAGGCTATCTGAATAGACTAGGTTCATGGACTGCCAGAATCATAAGGGGGCCACAAGATCCATCCAGTCCTTTCTGCATCACATGTGTAAGCAGGGAAATGGTCCTGCTGTTACGGGTCCTTTCCTGGCCTATACACTGCTCCTTTGGAATTGATTATTAAAAGGATCCAAGTCTTCACTCCCACTCCCTTTTCCCATAGAAACCAAAGCAAATACAACATATTCAATACCATCAACAAACAAATATAAAGAAAAGCTGGAAAAGGTGAAAGGAAAACATCCGACGCCTCCCCTGAGCCTGGGGACATACACACAGCATCTCTGGTGTGTAAGGAAGCTCACAGCCTGCTCCTCACATGACCCCAGCCTCCTGCCCAGGCCTTGGCTGTGCTTCAGGGAGGCCACAGGTCAGATACTTGCTCTAGGACTGGCCATGCCCTCAACCCAGGGGGCAGGGCCCATCTCCCAAACATCACCCCTCGTTGAGGGCCATGGCCCCCCTACCAGTTCAGCCTGCACGACCTCTGGGCTGTTAGCGTCTCCCTGCACCGGACCCTGCTCAGGATCCCCTCACTGCTTCTGGCTGCTCCCTCACAAGACCCAGCTCCAGTCCTAGCCCCAGCTCAGCTTGGGTCCCTTTCTGCTCCCAGCATGTCTCAGCTCCCAGAGCAGTTTCTCTGCCATGGGCTGGCTGCATCTCTCATGCTCCACAGCTCAGCTCCCTGGCCTGGCTGCCCTGTCTTAAGTTTCGCCCCACTCTGCCCAGGCACCTCTGGTTCTCATGGAGGATGGGACCCCCTCTGCCAACCCTCCTGGTTTCCTCATTGGCCTCTCTACCCTGTCAGTAAGGTTGACATAGAGCATTGGGGTCTGTCTGTCTCAGGGTCCTGCTTCTTCATCAACCCTTTCCCCGGTGTTTAGTGTTTTTAGGTTCCAATCAAAAAGCCCTGTTGAGTGTCTGTGAAGGCTAAGAGTCCCTTTAAACATGCATAACTCTGGTGGAACACGAGCATCTCTCTCATTAAAGTCACACCCAGCCTTAATCTAAAAACGTAACAGCCTGCATTAGACAAAAGGTCAGGCTAGACCAGGGGCAGCAACCTATGCCAACCCCTGTACCGGTCCTTCCTCCCCACCCCTCAGCTGGTGCTGGCGGCCCCCTCTGCTGAAAAAATGTGGCAGCTGCCTGAAATTGAGCAGCAGTCATGGCTGGAGTGGGATCGCTTCCAGGCATGTCAGGGACAGAAGTCACCCAGAGTGGCTCATCTTGGTGGTGTGCCTGGGGACAGGGGTCCCCAGGTATGACATGAAAAGAAGCAGCTCTTTCAGGGGCTCCCAGGCATGCTACAGAAAGAAGATGCCTGGAGTGGCTCCTTTGGGGAGCATCACACTACAGAGAGGAGCCACACCAGCAGCCTTTCTCTGTGTCACATGGAGGCACAGGCATGGGGGTGGACCCCCTGTGTCCTAGCTGCACCTGAAGGAAGCCACCCAGAGTAGAGTTCCTAGATACCAAAGCATGGCAAGGAGGACAGGGAAGTACGAAAAGGAGGACATTGGAGCACACATGGAGAAAATGTAGTATTAATATAATATTCTTCTGTTTTTAGGGGGCCCTGGAACACTTCCCCTTAAAAACAGGGTGTTCCAGGGCATTCCAGGGTACTTTAACCCCTATAAGTGAAAAGCCAGACAAACTCATGTCTTTTAAAAATGCCTGCTGGATGGAGGATGCAAAGGTAAAAAGGAGGACATGTCCTCCTTTTGCTTGACATCTGGTAACCCTAGCCCAGAGTGGCTTTTGGTGGCAGGAGTGGCAATGTCTGTGGTACTGCAGAGGGTGCCACTTGCCACTCAAATGGGCTTGGGTGCCACTGTTGGCACACATGCCGGAGGTTGCTATCCCTGGGCTAGATGATCACAAGGGTCAGGTCTGGCCATCTCACTTCTCTTGGTGCAGGGAGCACAGGCACTGCTCCCACAAGGGAGGGGCATCTCATATTTCCTGTTCCCGCTTCCCAGCTACCATTTTTAGGACAGAAATGCTAGCGGAAATTCTAGCCTCTGTGTCTTATAATGTACTTGAGGTGAACGCCTGTTGCTCCTACACTGCCTGCTGTGCAACAAACAGCCCAATCAAACAAGGAGCCCTGTGGCACCTTACAGATGAATACAATTATTTGGGCATATGCTTTTGTGGGTTAGAACCCACTTTGTCAGATGAAAGCATGGGCCTGGGTCGCCATCTGTCTCAGGGTCACACAATAAACCCTTGCATGCCAGCACCACTTGATGGTTGTCTACATGACACCGTAGGATGTACTCTGTATTACAGCTCACAAGGCCACGCTGCCATTGCAAGCTGGATTCTGCTTTTATCTGTGGGAAAAGAGTGACTAATAAGCAGGTCAGTCTCTGTGGGTGTTCCTTCACCTCTGACTGAGCCTGAGGAGAAAGGAGCTGCTTGCCTATCAGGAACGCAGCCACCCTGCACGCCTCTGCATCTCTGGCTGCACTGATCCAATAAGACATGCACCAAGGCGTCTCTCTCGTGTTCTGTGACTGTGACTCATCGTGCAAACAGCAGGATTTCCTCCAGCACTGATGCATTTCTTAAAAGAAAGGGGCAGTGCATCATGGGGCTAAGGACAGCCATTCACCTCTGCCATGCGGAGAGGAACTCATAAGACAGCTTCATCCTCCCTGATGAGCACTGAGTGGGCGATGCACTCTAGGGGTCATGCAGTGCATTGGCAGGAAGTAAATGTCTCTTGTGCAGGAGATGCCTGTGCAACAATGTCTCAGCTGGAGTGAATTGTCACAGCTTCTGTAGCTTTCCTACAGCTGTGGCAATTTATACTGGCTGAGGATCTGCTCCTTACTGTTTGTATTACAGTAGTGTGCAGAGCACTAGCCATTGGTGCACAAACACAGAGGAAAACAAGCTGAAGAAAGCAGCTTATTGCCTGCTGGCATCCCTGTTCAGAAGGCTTTGAACTTCCCCATGCCAGGGGACTTCTTTGCTCCTGGAGCCTGGTTTCCCTCCTGAAAAAACTGCATTGGGGCTGGGGCTGGGGCTGGGGAGTTGCTTGGGGGCTGGCATGCTTTGCAGCGTACACCTCCATTAACAGTCTTCTCCTAGTGCTTGTAGCTGGGCATCGGTAAGTGGCTGTATGTGTGTGTAGCTGGGGGTGGGTGTGTGAAGTGGAGCAATAACCAATGCATGTGGTACTGCGAAGTGGTCGCAAATGCCTATGTGGGCTGGGGCACACTCATGCATGAAGGGGGTCCAGACAATAGGGGAATGGAGCCACCAATTAGGAGGGTTCCAGGGCCCATCAAATTATACCTGTAACCACTATTCCAAAACCAATGAATTGGCCTCAGTGCCAAAGGTGTCTGTGTCCCAACATGATTGGTTGCTCATCAGGAAGATATGAGGCTCTGGTTAAAGGCAAGCAATCCAATTTCCAAGCTTGAATTTGTGATTGCAGATGAGTGATCCTTGAGTTTCCTCCCTGGGCCCAGTGAGAGGAGTTTTAACCCTAGTGCCTCCGACTGAGAAACTCCAGGAAACTATCATGGAAGATCATGTGTTTGTTCCATCTGGGCTGAAACTTAGTGGAGACAGCATTAATCAGACAACCAACAACCCCAGCTAATTCAGGGGTTTTTAGTCTTCACTGCAGCTGGGACATAGGAATGTAAATATGATTCATGCAGCAAGCTATTAGATTGAACTTTGGGTTCCACGGCTCCTCCGGTCCCAGGTAAGTCACAGAGGTGTCAGGCTATTGTAAGTAAGACCACATAGCTCATATGTTCATGGTTGTAAAGCAATAAAGTAATTCTCTCTTTATAGAGCATTTAAACTTTAGAACCATAAATTCTGAATGACAAAGGTTCACAATCTTAAGAAAAGCAAGTGAAGGTTTATGGTTGGTTTAAAGGGCCTCCTGTCACTTTCTGCTGAAGTTTGAAACAGCTGACATTGCTACAGCACATGCAGATGGCTTGGCAGTCAGTTCTGGCCATCAGATTTCTTCTATAGTGTCTCCAGCATATGACTGGAGAATGATCAGTCCCACTGAAGTCAAAGTGCAGGGTAGCATCTCTCTGCCTTGCACTCTATTTAATAGGAAGGTAGCAGCAAAAAGGAAGAACCATCTAGACACGGCAGCTTTTCCCAATAGTGAGCTCTAGTCACAGTGGTGAATGGATGTGCGGCTACAGATGCCAATCCAGTTCCCTATAGTTTGGGCATGTTGGGCTCTGGGGTTTAGTTCTAGTCCATCTCTACTGATTTTTGGTCATGAACTGCCTGATTGGCTAGTTACAAGACAGAGCATTGTAACTCCTCCACTTGTCACTAAGTGTCCCTCTTAGGGCTCGATGCGCAGCTTTAGGCACTACGCCAAAGTCTGGTTGTTTATCAACGGACTGAGAGCTCTGTTCTTGCCGCTGTAATTTGCTTCTTTTGGGACTTTAGCATATAAACTAAAAGAAAGTGGATGAGACCTTGGTAGAGTTGCAAAAATGGATAATTACTTGTTGGGTGCATTTCAAGGATTAATGTTTGTGGTGGCATAGTGGTTTCCTTTAGCTGTCCAGTATGACTTGGGTTCTTTTCCATGTTAAGCACTGTAAGTGTACCTGCTCCACCTACATGGTAGTTAATGGGTTTACATAACACAGAACCATTTCAGGCATGTGGAGTTTGTATTCAGGGTGAGGGACTTATTAGCCAAGAGTGGTGTGATTTGGCATTTCCTGATATGCATCTCAGAAACACCACTTACAATAATGTATTTTGTCAGGTTGTCTTGAAAAGTAAGTATAAAATAACATTCTTTGCCCCACTCCCTGTCTTACCTTAACCCGGAAATCATATCCAGGTGGCTGCTGTAAAAACATTTTTCGTAGAAATTCCTTCGTGTCAGCTGAGTCTGAATAAACAGAACCAAGTTATCCTCCTCCTTTATCAATGGGAAAGTGAAACCAGTCTGAAACTAATCTCCAAAGTTTGTTTTTAGCATCTCACCAAGTCACAAAGTTCATGGTCTTGTACACAAGTTCAGTTCTTGTGCAAGATAAGACAAAACATTCTGAACCACATTTAGAATCTCAGGTTAGAAGCATAAGTAAAAGCATATTATATGCACAAAGCTTACGTCAATGCAATTTGTATATTATTAGAAGCCTCATCGTGATCCCATTGTCATCAATGGTAGTTTTGATTTTGGCTCCAGTGAAAAGCACCAAGTGTTTGTAAGCTCCAGGACAAAACTTCTTCATCAATTTGCATAACCCAGAAGAGACAACACAAAAGGTAACAGCTCCATAAAAAGGAGCAGCTTCTTTGAGTTATTTAAACTGACAAATGGTTTGTCACATTGCTGAGTGTTGTGTCACTTTTCTAATGAAAGACCCTGTTGTAATGCACAAGTCCAAGCAGGAGTCATTGAACCAGGTTTTCAGCCCAATACACTACATGGCCCAGAACCAGGCAATTAACAGACCTATGTCCACTGGCATCCATTTATCAACTGCTCCACATTCAGAATGGCCTGACAAGAGAAATTAAACTCTGAGCTCCACATTATCCTCTCAATTATTTCAGTGCAAACCTGGAACAACCACCATGGCTTGGGGGTGCAGTGCGGCCCTCAGGCCAGATGTTGCAGCTGGCCATGGCACTCATGCCCCTGGACTGGTTGATCTGTCCCCAGAGGCAGGTGGTCATTGCACTCCAGGGCTGGGGTGAGCCAGCTAATGTGTGGGACAGCCCCATCCCTGGAGCACAGCAGACATGTGCTGGCCCACCCTGGCCCCCAGGGCAAACTAGCTGTTCTGAGGACAGGGCAGAAGCGCCAGACTACCACAGCTGCTGGCCCTACAGCCTGTCCCTGAGCCCCACCAGCACTGGCACTGTCCTGGCAGAGTCAGTAAGTGCAGGGGCCTTAGGGGCTCCAGTCTAGGGCCCCTTTCAGGCTGGGACCAAAGGATGCAGCCCCTATAGCTAGAGCCCTGCAAATATGCAGATATCCACGGATATCTGCATTATATCTGCATCCGCGGATACAACATGGATATCTGCGGACCATATCTTGTGGATGCAGATCGGATACGGATTCACATATTTGCATCTGTGCAGGCCTCTGCCTACAGCTCCCACATTGATCTGGCCAGGACTCATCATTCTTGAGCTATGTGCTGGATAGACTGCAGGAGGAAAGCAAAAGAAACCTGACAGCCAGAGCTGACTGCAGAGATATCTGCATGTGTTATAGTAATATCAGCTGTTTCAAACCTCAGCAGAAAGTGACAGGCCCTTTAAACCAACCGTAAACCTCCACTTCCTTTCTTAAGATTGGGAACTTTTGTCATTCAGAATTTATGATTCTAAAGTTTAAATGCTCTATATAGAGAGAATTACTTTACTGCTTTACAACCACAAACATATGAGCTATGTCCTAGACATCATCTTACTTACAATAGCCTGATGCCTCTGTGACTTACCTGGGACTGGAGGAGCTGTGCAACCCAAAGTTCAATCTAATAGCTTGCTGCATGAATCATATTTACATTCCTATGTCCAAGCTGTGATGAAGACTAAAAGCCCCTATATTAGCTGGATTGTTGGTCATCTGATTAATGCTGTCTCCACCAAGTTTCAGCCCAGATGGAACAAACACATGATCTTCCATGATAGTTTCCTGGAGTTTCTCAGTCGGAGGCACTAGGGTTAAAACTCCTCTCAGTTGGGCTCAGGGAGGAAACTCAAGGATCACTCACCTGCAATCACAAATTCAAGCTTGGAAGTTGGATTGATTGCCTTTAACCAGAGCCTCACCTCTTCCCGATGAGCAACCAACCCTGACAGGACTCACATGCCTTTGGCACTGAGGCCAGTTTACTTCTGTTTAGGCAAAAGAGCATTAGTGGAGGTGTAAGCTCCAAAGCATGCCAGGCCCCCTAGTGACTCCCCATCCCCTGCTCCAAAGCCAGTTTTCTCAAGAGGGAAACCACAGGCTCCAGGAGCAAAGGAAGTCCCTTGCCATGGGGAAGTTCAAAGCCTTCTGGACAGGAGGGATGCCAGCAGGCAGGAAGCTGCTTTCTTCAGCTTATTTTCCCCTGTATTTGTGCACCAAGGGCTGGCGCCCTGCACACTACTGTAATACAAACAGTAAAGAGCAGATCCTCAGCCAGTATAAATTGCCACAGCTGTAGGAAAGCTACAGAAGCTGTGACAATTCACTCCAGCTGAGACATTGTTGCACAGGCATCTCCTGCACAAGAGACATTTACTTCCTGCGAATGCACTGCATGACCCCTAGCGTGCATTGCTCACAGGACGCTCAGCAGAGATGATGAAGCTACCTTATGACTCCCTCTCCTCATGGCAGAGGTGAATGGCTGTCCTTAGCTCCATGATGCGCCAACCCTCTCTTTTAAGAAATGCATCAGTCCTGGAGGAAATCCTGCTGTTTGCACGATGAGTCACCGTCGCAGAACACCAGACACCTTGGTGCATGTCTTATTGGAACAATGCAGCTAGAGGTGCAGTGCCCGGACTCCACTCTGGGACTCCTTTCCTGAATGCAGAATTGCTTGTTGTCTCTCAGGCTTGGTGAGAGCTGTGGGGACAAATTAATCAGGGCTCTCAACCTGGAAAGAGAGACCACCAATCCTCCCCAGTGATGAAGGCCTGTTCCCAGCTGAGACTCAAATTAG